>OY731408.1:23264623-23291851 GCA_963425845.1 Sphenostylis stenocarpa
GAAAGAATTAATGGTTGAGTTCAAGAGGGGGGTGAATTGAACTTTAAAACTTTTCGCAAAACTTACTTTCTTTTGGAAGAATGAGTTATCTTTATTCAATCTTTGCGAAGGTAATTTGGTTTAAACACAACAAGTTTATAGACGAGAAAATAAAAGAGATGAAAGAAGAATTTTAACACACAAATTTATACTTGGTTCACTCTAATCCAGAGCTACATCCAGTTCTTGACAAACCAGTCAAGTTCCACTAATACCAAGTGAAAAATACAACCGGTAGATACTCACCAATCTACCCCAAGAACTATCTTGCAAACCCACAAGATAGAATCTTGAAAACCACACAGTAACCAAATCCAGTTACTGTACCAAGTGCAGATCACAATCCAACCTGCACAATCACACTTTTACAAAAGAGTATGGAAAGAAAAAATTGAACTTGAAGTTCTAATTGTCCAGAACAAATTCTAACAGCACTTTCTCTCTTTGATTGACCACAATTCTTATCACAGCACCTTATGATATGAAAAGATTCTTGAATGCAGAGAAAGTCACGTATATGAAAGTTTCACAGATTGATTTCACAAGTTTTCTCAAGTAGTGTGTTGTATATCTTTTTCAAAAGATAGATCAATTCTGTATATATAGAGTAAAACATAGAATCAGAACGTTTCATCTGTCAAAAACTGTTTCAGAGAGTCACAAGATCGATTAGTTTGAAGTATAACAGTTTTAGAAGAGACTCTGATCGATTAGAACTGAAGTATGATCGATCAGACCGAGTTATGATCGATCAGAATGAAACTATGATCGATCAGAATACATTTCAATCGATTAAAACATCGATTCAATCGATTGATTTCATTTAAAGTTCCATTCAATCGATTGATTCGAGTTTTTAATGGATTGAAACAGCTTTATGAAAAATGACAGCTCTCTGTTTCAATCGATTGAAAATCATTTCAACAGATTGAAATCCTGCAAACACTTAGTTAAAAAAAATAGCCTCTCTGTTTTAACAGATTAAAAATTATTTCAACAGATTGATTTTCTGAAAAACTCTTAGACTGAAAAAAATAGTCTTTCTGTTTCAACAGATTAAAATTCATTTCAACAGATTGATTTTCTGAAAAACTCTTAGACTGAAAAAATAGTTTTTCTGTTTCAACAGATTAAAAATCATTTCAACAGATTGAAAATGCGAAACTTTGATATTGAAAAATTCATTGAGTTATTTTAACTTGTTGATTCCGCGAATCAATCAATTGAAAATACGACTATGTATGACCATTTATTATGTTGAGTGATTTTAACAGATTGAAAATCCTTTTCAACAGATTGAAAAACTTAGTTTGTTCTTTTAATACTTAGATGTTAGTTTTTCATGCAGAAAAATGATTTTCAATGGGATGCAACATTATAAGGCGCTTATCACAAAATATAATGGACTATCAAGAGATTAAGTGCTTAAACTAAAAAACCTAATCATCTACACACCCACAACCTAAGCTATATCTATGTCTTCATCAAATCCACCAAGTGCTTCATATATTAGTTCTTAACTTTAAAATAAGTTCCAAATATTGAATGTCCTATAACATTTACTTGTTTTGTTTGGGTATAGAGAAAATATACTATTTTCCCACCTGATCATAGGTTGGCTAGAAGGAACTTTGAAATGCGAGGTGCCAACATATTGAAAAGTTCATTAAACAAGGCACGCATGATAATGAAGAAGCCAAATTGGCTTTCAGAAGATGTATGGGATATCTTATGCCAACATTGGGGATCAAAACAATTCAAAGTAAAAAGTTTGATTGAAAAAGTAAATCGAGCTTCTGATTGTGATGGACTTGGAATTTCACTCCATACTGGTGGCTCCATTAGCACTTCTCAACATAGAGAACATTTGGTAAAGTTTGCTTTATACTCCTTTATGCATGTATTGGTCCTATATGTTATACTTTTGAACCTATAATATATATGTGAATTATGGAACCCTGGACTACATTTAGGTGTGGAAAGAATGTACATTAGTTAGTTCAAATTTGATTGCATGGTGTTGTTTATGATAGAAGAGAAAAATAGTTATTACATTACCTATTGTCATGACTTGACAAACTTCTTTTTTTTTATGGTGGATATTGCACTTCTAAGTTTGTGTTTATAACCATATTTTAGATAAAGCTTAATGGAAAACCCCCTACCCCATCAGAGGTTTTTCGCAAAACACACAAACGAAAGGATAACACGTGGGTGGATCAACGATCATCACATGTGGATGTAAGTTCCTTGTTTTTCTTCTTATGTTAATTTCTTAAACAATTGTATCCTTTTTTATGTTTTCATCCAATTCACTACTATTTTTATTTTAATTTTTATAGGCAAAGTTTAGTCGTGCATGGGAAGAAGCCTCCCAATCAGGATCTATTGCAGGAGGCTCTCTGCTTGATGAATTACAGGTTTGGTGTAAAGTTGCTGGAATAAACAAAGGCAAAGTATATGGGCTTGGACTTGAGTCAAGCAAAGCAATTGGGAGAAATCTTTGTCACCACTCTACTTCATCATCTGTCCAGCTTATGAGAGAAGAGATTGAACAATTAAAACACAAGTTATAGGAAGTTGAGACTCAAAGGGATGATCTCCGTGAAAGAATGTTAACTAATGAGAGACAAATTCAGAAAAATGATAAAATGTTGCTCCTCTTGATGGAGAAGATGGATGTTCAACCTCCTAAATTGTGAACTGATTTTATTTTGTATATTGTATTTGTTTTGTTAGTTTCGACATTTCCGTAATTATGACTCTTATTTTAGTTTATTTTACTTATTTTTAGATTAAATTTTCAATATGTAAGAAAGTATTTAATTCATGAATGATGAATTTATTTAGAACAAATTTGTGGTATTATTTTCATGGTTATTTTAGGTAGTGAAATTTTCATATATTTAATATAATATATAATGTATTTCATATTCCTTAATCGGGTTTATCGTTATTTTAAAAATAATATAAAAAAATAAAATAAAATTAGTGACCAATATAGTGACCGATTTGGTCATATATATTCGATCATAAAATCGATCATCGAATCATCATTGAATCGGTCATCGATTCGGTCATTAAATTGGTCACTAAATCGGTCACTGATTCGGTCCTGAATCGGTCACGATTCGGTCACGATCGGTCATTGATTTGGTCATTGATTCGATCATCGAATCGGTCATCGATTCGGTCACTGATTCGATTCTTGATCAGGTCATCGAATCGATCATCGAATCGGTCACTAAAATCGATGACCAAGGAAATAGTGACCGATTCTCGTTGGTCACTATTTTTGTTACTATTTTAGTTAGTGATCGATTTTGGTCATTTAGTGACCGAATTTTCGATCACTATTTAATATTTTTCTTGTAGTGATAATTTGATCATTATATTAAAAATATTATTATTCAATTATTCTATATTTAATCACATAAATAATATAAATTACAATTAATTCACTCAAATTCCTTCAAATTCATTATCTTTTTCTCATTCAAACAACTTTACAAATATACTCAAATCACTTCAAATTTATTTCATCAAATCTCACAAAATCCAATCCCAAACTTAAGGAGGTTTGTTATGATAAAAAAGAAAGGATGATATTCCCAAAAAGAATTTGTGAAAGTTCTACCTCAAAAGCTGCTAAGTGGTGCAGTCCCTTCTCCTCCAATACTCATGTTGTTGGGTTAAGGTGGCACCAAGATACAACTGTCCTAATCTTCATATGGGTCAAGTTTCAATTCAGCCTAGTTCACAAGAAAGTTATTCCCATTGGGATTGAATTTCTAGCGGAGCACCTAAGTCAGTGGTCATTTTTGGGCCCAACAAATTTTGTCCCTCTTTGCCAATCTTCTCATTCCCCTTTAAAAGAAAAAGGTAGGACACCTTCTTTATGAGATGAGTTGGACCTAAAATAAATTAATTAATTTGCATAAAAAGTATTTTTTTTTTCAATTTTTTATTTAAAACATAAACATGCTAAAAAGACTATTATTTATTTTTTTCTTTTTCTTAAAAGAAATGGTAAATAATGAAAGGAATTTTTAATTTTATTTTTTTATCATTCATTTATTTTATCTTTTTTCATCTGTCTTTTTTTTTTTCTAATAATTTTTTAACTATCCGAACGAAATTGAGTGTTGATAAAATTGTGGGTAACCAATTTAATAAATAGTACAGGGAGTTATTCAACTATAAAGAACGAAGAGTTATCTTATAAAATTGAAAAACCTATTTTAATGAAAATTTATTTGAGAATGATGAATTATAATATCCTTATGATATTCAATAATTTTCTAGTATTTAAAAATATAGGAAAATTGCAATTTACTCGTGGTCTCGGAGTCATATTTGAAATTGTGTGATTCTCCTTTACTAATTCTCCCTAAATTATATTTTTTTCAATTTTTATAAACTCTAATTATAGAATTTGAGAATTTAGGAATTTTATTTGCAAACTTTTAGTTTCATAACTTTTTAATATTATGTCTAAAGTACGAAAACAGTTTTTTCACTGCACGTACTTAAATTCAAATTAAAATTGATGAAGCATACGGATATAAGTTTTAATTTACAGTGATTTTCCATAGGGTATGTATAAGGGTGTAAGTGGGTGAATTTTGATTAATTGGTAAGGTACATTTATGAATCTAATCAATGATTATTTAACATATGGAAAAGTTAGAGGAGGAAGAATCTACATGCATAACTTTTTTTAATAAATTTAATAATCAAGAATACAAAAGATTATTTTTAAAAATATTATAAAAAATACAAACTTAAATACATTGTTTATCTTAAAAATAATCGAAATAAAATTGTATTTTAGTATAAATAAAAATATTTTTAAAAAATTAAATTGGTAATATTATAGAGGATAAATTAAAATAAAATTATTATTTCTTTAAAAATGATTTTAATTTTATAAATTAAATAAAAAATTATAAAAACTAATTATAAACTATATTTAAATTAGTAATGCTTTATTATTAATAACTTAATATTTTATCACTTAATTCAAGAATAAATAAACAAATATTATTATACCTGATGATGAATGTCCATGTATTATAAAAAATAACGATTAAAATAGTTTTTAAAGTATTTAAAATTACAAAAATTAAAAATTATCTTTATTTCTTTTTCCGGCGGGTCTCTCAAATTTAGAATTTGCTTGACTAAATTCATCATCTGTCTTTTGACATCCTATAATTGCTTACTTCTCTTTCTTCACGTGTCAGCTCCCTAAATCTATTTATTTCATATAGACACTACTACAAAATATACTTTCTACGTCGTCATTTAACGTCGGTTATAGCTGAGACGACGTAGAAAGTACTTTCCACGTCGGTTCCGGATGAGCCGACGTTGAAAGTTGAATATTAAACACATTCTACGTCGGTTCTTAGTCAGCCGAGCGTAGAAAGTACTTTCTACGTCGGTTCCCATATAAACTGACGTTGAAAGTCTTTTTTTTTTTTTACTTATTGACACTTTCCACGCTCGGTTCCCATATGAACCGAGCGTGGAAAGTTTTTTTATTTTTTTTTCACCCAAAAACTCACTTAAATTTGAAAATTGTCATTGGCAGGATTCGAACCCAGTACTTTAGAATTCAAGACTAATACCCCAACTACTAAGCTACTAGAATTTTCTGATAATAACTTACAAATAAATTATATTTATATACAAATAAATATATATCCATGTAAATATATATTTATTTGTATATATTTTCTGGAAAGTATTTTTATTTTTAATTTCAGCCAAAAATTCTCTTAAGTTAATGAATTGTCACTGATAGCATTTGAACTCAGTATTTTAGGGTTGAAAGTTAATATCCCAACCACTAAACTATTATAATTTTTTGATGATAACTTACAAATAAATTATCACCAGTGGAAAAATATGATTTTATGACGACATTTTATCACGGTTGTAATCCACCCAGTCATAGTATATAGGGCGGTGGCATTTTTGTAATAATATTATGAACTTTTTATGTCGGTTGTTATGTAACCGACATGGTATGTGGGCAAATTCACTTTTTATGTCGGTTAAATTTTAACCGATATAGAAAGTACTTTCTATGTCGGTTAAAATTTAACCGACATAAATAGTGAACTTTTTATGTCGGTTAAATTTTAACCGACATAAAAAGTACTTTCTATGTCGGTTGAAATTTAACCGACATAGAAAGTGTATATTAAATAAAAAAAATTAAATATATAAGTATATAAATATTTATATATCAAAATATATAAATATATTTGTATTTATATATTTTGTATATAAATATAATTTATTTGTAAGTTATGTATCGGAAATTTGTAGTAGTTTAGTGGTTGGAGTATCGGTCTCCAACTCTAAGGTACTGGGTTCGAATCTTGTCGGAGACAAATCTCTTAAATAGATAATAAAATAATATATTATAAAGTATAATAAAAATATAATATGAATAAATAAATAAAAATCGTACTAGTATAGTGGTTGGTCTAATTCTAGACTCTAATGTATTGGGTTCGAATCCTACCTGTGACAATTTTCGTAAAAAGCACATTACTTATCTATGTCGCCTCTTTAACCGACGTAAAAAGCTCATTTTAACCGACATAAAAGCCTTTTTTGCACTAGTGTATATTGGTATTTTTCGATCGAGGGGGAAAGTGTGATTGACTCTTGCTTGAGTGAAAATATGTTAAAGCTCACGGAAATTCACTTACTCAAGTCTCGCTTGAGCGAAAATTGGTATTTTTCGGTTGAGAGCAAATAACGCGTTTCCCAAATTTATTTTATATCATTATATAAATAAAATTATAAAGATTATATTTTGTCATTAAATTACAAACTCATATAAAGATACACGCTCACAAATTTAGCATCAAATTTTGAAAACCCACTCGACACACACTTTCATTTTCGAGTGTGCCCTCACATCCAACATATAAATATATAACTATATAAATATATTTGTATTTATAAATATATAAATATATTTGTATTTATATATTTATATATTTACACGGATATATATTTATTTGTATATAAATATAATTTATTTGTAAGTTATTATCGGAAAATTCTAGTAGTTTAGTGGTTGGAGTATCGGCCTCCAACTCTAAAGTACTTGGGTTCGAATCCCGCCAATGACAATTCTCTTAGAAAATTAATAAACTTCTAAAAATATAATATAAAGAGATGGAGGACCTAATAAAAATATAATATAAAGAGAGGGGAGACTTCTAGATAAATAAAAGGGGGTAAAGGGGTTGTAAATAAATAAAAATTATTAATTTAAAAAATCATACTTTCAACGTCGGTTTAATAGAACCGAGCGTTGAAAGTTACGACTTTCAACGTCGCCGATACAACGTCGGTTCAACAACCGACGTTGAAAGCCTTCCAGAACCGACGTTGAAAGCTTTATTTGTAGTAGTGAGATTTTTTATACTACAAGAAAATTGCATATTTCTGACGGATTTTTATCAATTGATTTGTAGCCGTCGGAAAATAAGTCATTACCAACGAAAATTACTGACGGATATAGAGTCTCACCGAAAGATATATCCATCGGTAAAATAATAATTAGTTACCGACAGATATATTCATTGGTAAATCTGTCGTTAAATTAACAATTAACTACCGACGAATATATTCGTCGGTAAATTAACAATTAATTACCAGCGAATATATCCGTCGATAAATTAACAATTATTTTTATCGATTGATTTGTAGCCGTCGGAAAATAAGTCATTACCAACGAAAATTACTGACGGATATAGAGTCTTACCGACAGATATATCCGTCGATAAAATAATAATTAGTTACCGACGGATATATTCATTGGTAAATCTGTCGATAAATTAACAATTAATTACCGACGGATATATTCGTCGGTAAATTAACAATTAATTACCAGCGAATATATCCCTCGATAAATTAACAATTATTTTTATCAATTGATTTGTAGTCGTTGGAAAATAAGTCATTACCAACGAAAATTACTGACGGATATAGAGTCTTACCGACAGATATATCCGTCGGTAAAATAATAATTAGTTACCGACGGATATATTCATTGGTAAATCTGTCGATAAATTAACAATTAATTACCGACGGATATATTCGTCGGTAAATTAACAATTAATTACCAGCGAATATATCCCTCGATAAATTAACAATTATTTACCGATGGATATTTCCCTCGATAAATCTATCGGTAAATTAACAATTAATTATCGATGGATATTTTCGATCAGTGAATCTATCGGTAAATTAACAATTAATTATCCATCGGTAAAATATATAATAATTACTTAATATATGCTAATAAATTAATTATTCACCTAATTAAAAAATTAAATATTTTTTATTTAATAATTTAATTTAATCATAATTAGATTAATTTATAATAATTTATTAAATTAAATAATTTTAAAAAATAAAAATATAATTATATATAAATATATAAATATATAAATAAATTTATTTGTAAATTATTATAAAAAATTTATAGTAGCTTAGTGGTTGGAGTATTAGACTCTAAGGTAATAGGTTCGAATTTTGTCAATGACAATTCTCTTAATTTGATATTAATTCAAAGTTATAAAAATATAAAAAGGAGGAGGATAATAAATAAAAATACAATAGATAATAAAAATATTACCGATAAATTTTGACCATCGGTAATTTCAATATTTCTTTTAGTGTTATTATTTAAAAAATAACGTATTGACGGTCTAAATTTGTTGACATCCTTAAATCAAGTAAGTTTATTACAAAGCTAGTAACAAATCCTTTTAAACCATTTCTAGAACTTATTATGTTAAAAAGCATACGAGACTAATAGTAAAAAATATTGATGAAACTTTAACAAGTTAACTAAATTAATATAATTGTAGAAATCTCATTCTCTCTAACAACGAGTAAGTAAGGAATTAATAATAATAAAACAAAAAAGTGTTAAAGAAATTAAGGTAAAATAATAAAATTTAAATAACTAAATTTATAAAAAATTGAGTATTTTTAATAAATTGAAACAAAAATTAGAACAATTTCAAGAAATGAAATGAAACCACCAAAGTGAATGAAAGTGCTAAATTCTAAAATATTCAATTAAATTAAATCAAGAACCATAAATGGAGATGCTATGACTATTTGCCTATGCTTCCATTTTTCTTTAATTTGATGGGTTTTTCCAACCGATGTTTTCGATCGAAATGGTTTGATTTGTCAATGTCGGTAATTTCCTGTGTCCAGTCGATAAATAATTAAAAATATATATATATATATATATATATATATATATATAATTTGTGGGGTCTAGTTGGATGTAATGTCGGTCGATAACATTATCGAGAGATTTATCCGTCGATAAGTTGACACCTTACACACAATTTGTCGATAATATCTGTCAGAAAATAGGCATCGTTCTTTTTACCTTTACCCAAGGACATTTTCGTTATTAATATTCATCGGTAAAGTCATCTGGTCCGTCAGTAGGTGGTATAAAACAACTTAGAAAGACAGAACCAATTGTGCCTTCACTATTAGTCCCAACACCTCCTAGCCAATCCCCCTCGCCACCGATCGCAGCCATCACCACCCTCACTTCTCCTCACTCTAATCTTGCATTCTGGAACCATCTCCACATGCCGCCTCTATTGTTGCGACCTCTACCCCGGTTCCAAGATCGTTTTTCCCTCTTCACCAAAACCCTAGCCGTGTTACCCACATCGCGACCTCCACGCCTCTCTGCTGCTCACCCACCTTGGTCATTCCTCCCCCAACCATCTCAACTCGCGCGTGAGGGTTTGTTCTCATTTTTTCATCTTTCATTGCTGCGTTGATTCATTGTGTCTTTGTTGTTTGTCTCTTTTTTTGTTTTCACTTCTGCCTTATTCTGCTTAGATATGGGAATGACTTTATTGGTGGTTAGTTTATTTTGTTTGATACAGGATGGGTCAAGATTGAATCTGAACTTGATTTTAGGTTTGTGTGTTGTATGGGTTGAGATTGGTCTTATTTGAGTTTGAATGATACACTGCTACAGATATGACTTTCAACGTCGGTTATATAAGGCTTTCAACGGCGGTTATATAACCGACGTTGTATTAGGCGACGTTGAAAGTATAGACTTTCAACGTT
This sequence comes from Sphenostylis stenocarpa, assembly GCA_963425845.1. Classification (NCBI taxonomy): domain Eukaryota; kingdom Viridiplantae; phylum Streptophyta; class Magnoliopsida; order Fabales; family Fabaceae; genus Sphenostylis; species Sphenostylis stenocarpa. The sequence continues at coordinate 23,274,815 of OY731408.1, forward strand.
GGTTATTCATACACGACGTTGAAAGTTTGGACTTTCAACGTCGGGTATGAATAACCGACGTTGAAAGTCTACACTTTCAACGTCGGGTATATAGAACCGACATAGAAATGCTGAATATAAACGACATTGCATTTGGGGTTTTAACTACGTCGGTTATGGTAAAAGCCGACGTTGATATTATTATTTTCTACGTCTGTTATTGACACAACCGACATAGAAAGTCTATTTTTTTTAAAATGGCCGCTTTGTTTATACAGGGTATCCCAATGTTTGTATACAATACCTGCAAATTTGAATACAACCCAGGCAGACAATATACAAGATATAAACTAATTGAATGTGCATCCAAAAATAAAATTGTATCCAAAATTACAAATATGTATCCAACTACTTATCTACCAAATACACTAACTACTAATCTAACTAATAAACTAACTACTAAACTAACTACTAAACTAACTACTAAACTAACTACTAAATTAACTACTAAACTTGCCTACTTCTAACTTTAACAAACTTATCGGCCCAGGTGTTTCTAATATCGTCAATGGTCTCTATGGGAAATGCTTCGCTGTCTGAAAATACCTGTTACAAGAAAAAAGATAATTTAACAGAGTATCCAATGACACAATATTTAATTTTATTGAATACTAAATTTAAGCAAACCTGATTCCATGTATCCTCAGTCTTGCTAACAACAATCAGCCACATCCAGTGCATAACATAATATCCGCACTCATAAGATCCTGGTTGCCTATTACACTACAAAAAATAATATATTAATTTGACATATAAAATGAATGATATAATACATAAATATAAAATTACTTACATTAACAAAAATCCAATTTGGAGTCGTGCTTTTGCTTGTGTGTACTCCATCAATTGTATTGCAAACCTTAAATACACTCGTGCAATACAAGATATAATGAAACAATTAAGTAACAAAACAAGTAATAATTGTTTAAATTATTATAAGAATGTGTACCTATTTACAATGTATTTAATATCTCGCATCAGGTTTCTTGCCCAATGAGCGAGAACCAAGCCACAACATTCTCGCTTTGGGCAAACAACCAACAACTGCCAATGATTTCGCTTACATTACAAAAAGTTAGGATACATACAATACACTATAAAATTTAATGCGAATAATTTCATACGCTTAAATACTTACCGATAGAAGTAAGCACCCAAGTAAACTTTCTTCCTTGACTTCATCATCCAATTTTGGATGTATATTTGAACTTCTTCTCTCTTGTTTCTCGATTTTTGTATGGATTGGGGCTCAAAAAATCCATACACATCTTGGGTGCGTTGTTGCTCCGACAATTCATTCATCATCCTAAAGTAGCCAGTTCAATGTACATTAAATATGACGATAACTTCAAATAACATAATTAGTAAATAAAAATAAATACTTACATTGTCCAAAATTGTAACACTCGCTATGTTTAGACACCGATTGCCAACTCGCTATCTCCACAGACATCGGTGTGGTCAATGTAAAGGGAAAGTTCTTATTGTCTATCCCTAACTTATCAACATCCCACTTCACTTGAAAAAATTGAATATACAACTATGGGACAACGAGATAGTAGTTGAAAATTTGGATTTTTCCGGGACATCTACTTCCTTACCTTTACTAGTATGGGAAGTAGGAACCGGTTTAGGCAAGCTGGGGTGGCTTCGAACATCCTACATAAAATAACATTGACTTGAGAAATAATAAAAAACAGATACGAGACTACATATGATAATTAATAGAAAATATATGCAAACCTTTTTCAAAATAGGCTCGATTAGATGTCTAGGCCATGCAATGAAGGTGCGGAGGGTCCGTCCCACTCTGTCATCACGTCGTACGTGGGCACAGGTACAAGAGCATAAGCATCTCGAACCTCTTCAATGACCACTTTGGCCAAGTTAGGTGCTAAAGGCACACTATGAATTGTAGAGGCCCCCTCTTCAATTGAACCAACCACCACCAATCGTGGTTCGAGATCCATCCTCATCAACATAAAATTCACATCGACTCGATTACACAAAAATAAGACATTAATTATTTAATATGCACATGAATTTTTGTCATGAAGATATCATCCACACATACCGAGTGGTCGATGTCCGCAACAACAACAACAACCTCTTGATTAGTAGCAGGAAGCTCTTGATCGACAGTATTTGGCTCAGGCACAACTTCCCTTAGTGCTAACTCGTGCGACGAGATGGAGGAGGAACATCCATAGGTGGGTGGGTAGGCTGTGTGACACCTATGGATGCTAGACTTGAACCAAATACACGCATCATCTCCTCCTGAACTCGTGCGGTAATGGCTGGTGTCAACGTCGCTGTCAGCTCTTCAACCATCGCTGGTCTCATCTTTGCTGTTAGACTCTCCTCCAAATTCGCCATCTCCTACTGGCTCAATGATGTGGTGTGGGTATGGTCCGATGATGGAGCTCCAAAATATGCTCGAATACCCACACCAGCTCCAACGAGCACGAACACGCCCGGGTGTTCCAGGCGTCCAATAGCGATAGTTAAGATATCTTCACGACCACGGGAACGAATGTTCCCTGTGTATACTGCTCCTCTAAAGAATCCTACAATTGAGCATTATATATTGTAAAAAAAATTGATGAATGACAAAGCATGGTTAATGAGGTTGAAAGAAACAAATTTGACTTACAATCCGCTCGAGCAATCAAGCGGGCCTCCTCCGATGTCATTTCACCGGAGGGCTTTTGGCGAGCCCTCTTCCATTTTTGATGACGCTTTGGAGGAGATGGTGGGGAAATTTCTTCCTGGCTTACACCGAGAAGAGGCTAACTCAGCTTCTCGGAGTTTAGTCTTCTCCTTCATCATGCGTTGCGTCAACAAATCATACCCCCCACGAGAAAGACAGGTGGGGGCCACATTCAGACCTCCGAATCTCCTTTCCTTTTATTCGCTTCTCCTGCAACATAATATGATATTACAATGTGCTAAATTAATAAGACAATATGGAAACATACCAAAGTGTTTAAATAGTAACATACCTCCCATTGTGGACCAGTCCTACTCCCGACAAACCGCTTCCAAGTCTCCTCATCTATGCCATAACGCCGACAAGGAGTTAATCCTTTGCTAACTGGCTTGCTCATTAAATATCCATTTTGAAGTCAATGTCGACTTGAATTGCCTCCACATTTTGGCAATAGATGACATGACTTTTCTCCTAACTTGTTTAGAGTTAACAATATCGAAGTGATTCTCGCAAAAACAAGCAAAATAAATTAGGATAACAAAGTTTAGGATCTAACTTAACTTAACATAATTTAACGAGTTAACAAAACTAACCAAAATATCTTGCCAAATTAAATTTTTGCAAGTCTCCTCCACATAATCCCAAGATGGATGCAAAATAGATACCTAATTATGAACTTAAAACGTTAGATATCAATCCATTTACATATGCCGACCATATATGCATAACAAGTTAAAAACTCTAAAAAATTACATACCTTTTCTCTAGCAAGAGTACCCAAGTAGGACCTAAATTGAGTGTGATGTGGTCCTGATATTTTGCCAGTCTTTGGATCCACACTCACAACCAATTTATCTCCTGCCATATGACGAATGGTCAACTTTTTCAACCGTGTGGCTTGTCGAGTCCTCTTTAGAGATGGGGGGGTGGAGATGCCGGAGGAGATGTCGCAGGAGATGCTGGAGGAGATGCCATTTTCCTGTTAAAAAAAAAGTTAAGTTTTTGCATAAATTGGAATATAAACACAATTTATCACATATTTGAAATATAAACACAATTTATCACATTTTTTAAATATAAACACAAATTAGCTATGAACACATAACTTAAATAGTTAACTTTTCCCCATATGCCTTCATCATGATCTTTATGAATAGCATGGACCAAGTCTTCTTGCATATCATCAATACTACTAGGCATCCGTGATGGAGTGGGGATGTTAATAATATCATCTAATTCATCATCTTCTTCATGCATAACATCATTCCCTTTTGCTTGGAGTACCACTGACCATCTGTCATTACATGGATCAGTTATATAGAAAACTTGTTTTGCATGGTACGCCATTATGAATGGTTCCTCCTTATGTCCTATCTTCTTAAGGTCTATCAAATTGAATCCCATTTCATCAGTTTGAACACCAGTATTAATATCAATCCATTTACATTTGAATATAGGAACTCGAATTGAATGTAGTCAACCTCCCAAATCTCCTCAATCACTCCAAAGTAACTCATAGACGCCATAATTGGGTTCTTATCCTTTGAACTAGAAAAGTGCATGGATGTCGCCTCAATAGATACTCCACTATTTTGGACTGTACTTTTTTCATCTTGTAACTTTGTGTAGAATGAGTATTTGTTAATGTCATACCCGATCCAAGTCACGACGTTCGTTTAGGACCATGTGCTAGCCATTTCAAAGTATCAGATACATTGTCCTCGGAAAAGATTTTTGTTTTAAACCAGCTAACAAAAGTATTATTATGTTCATTAACCAACCACCGCTCACTCATTTTGGGGTTGAGGGTCTTCAATATTGATTGATGAGCAGATATGTAAGGAAGAACTTCATCTGTGTTATTTATAATATACAAGTGTGCCTTGGTCAACTCACTAGCATTTTTTGATTGTATTTTTACCCCATGAGTGCCTTACCATTTATTCTATGATCATGTCGTTGAGTAGGTACACCCACTGCTAGGGCCTTTCCAAAATATTCAGAACAAAATTCTATAGCTTCTTCTGCAATATACCTTTCAACAATAGAAGCTTCAGGTCTATATGAATTCTTTGTATACCCTTTGAAGATCTTCATACATCGCTCAATTGGGTACATCCACCTCAAATAAATCGGACCACACAGTCTTATCTCTCTTACAAGATGAACTATTAAGTGCACCATAATGTCAAAAAATGATGGAGGAAAATACATCTCCAATCGACATAATATAACCACGACTTCATTTTCCAACTCGCTCCAATGATTTCTCATCAACTACTTTGGCACATATAGCATTGAAGAAGAAACAAAGACGCATAATTGCATGTCGTAGATTCTTTGGCAATATGTCACGTATAGCTACGGGTAAGAGTTGTTGCATCAAAACGTGACAATCATGCGACTTTAACCCAACTAGCTTCAGATCTTGCATGGACACAAGGCTCTTAATATTTGAAGAGTATCCTTGTGGCACTTTAATACTGTGAAGACACTGACATAAACTAGTCTTCTCCTTCTTTGACAATGTGTGACAAGCTGGTGGTAAATATGTTCTCTTGCCTTCAGGTCTTGGATGTAATTCTGGACGTATTCCCAATTCACATAGATCTTGACGAGCTTTGACTACATCCTTTGTTTTTCCTTTAATGTTCAATAGTGTGCCAATGAGACTATCAAATACGTTCTTCTCCACATGCATAAAATCAATGCAATGTCTCACATCTAGATGACTCCAATATGGAAGGTTAAAGAAAATTGATCTCTTTTTCCACAAGCTTTTATCAGACGACTGATTTTTAGTCTTTCCAAAGACAACATTAATGTTTCTAACCCGTTCATAAACTTGTTCACCAATTAAAGGTTGTTTGGCAATTTTATCTTTCTGCTGACCATTAAAAGCTTTCTTCAATCTTCGATATGGGTGGTTATGTGGAAGAAATTTTTTGTGCCTATTATACACATTCTTTTTTCCATGCTTCAATTGTAGAAAACTTGTATCTTCCTCACAAATAGGACAAGCATGATGACCCTTGACACTATACCCACTCAAGTTTCCATATGCTGGGAAGTCATTGATAGTACAAAATAACATTGCATGTAACTTGAAGCTCTGCTGTTGATATGCATCAAACACATCCACTCCTTCCTCCCACAATAGCCTTAAGTCATCTATTAACGGACTTAGATAAACATCTATGTCATTACCTGGCTGTCTTGGACCTGTAATCATGATGGATAACATCACGTACTTGCGCTTGAAAATCAACCATTGTGGAAGGTTGTAAATCACTAAAAGAACTGGCCATGAGCTGTGATTACTGGTTAAGTTACCAAAAGGATTCATGCCGTCTGTGGCTAGTCCAAGTCTAACATTTCTTGCATCACTGCCAAAACTTGGAAATAGGCAGTCAATTTTCTTCCACTGTGGAGAATCGGCCGGATGACGAAGCAATCCATCACGTTTTTGTGTAGTTGAATGCCATATCATATTCTTGGCATCTTCTCCATTGGCAAACAATCGCTTAAATCTTGGAATAATTGGAAGATACCATATAACTTTTGCAGGAGGTCTCTTTCTATCAATATATTCGCTATTATCATCCTTGTCTTTCAATTTGTAACGCGATACACCACATCTTGGACACTCGTGTAGGCTTTCAAACTCTTTTCTATATAATACACAATCATTAGGGAAAACATGTATCTTTTTATACTCTAAACCCATTAGACAAAGTATTTTTTTGGCTTCATACATATGATCAGGCAAGGTGTTATTGCTTGGGAGCATATCTTTCAAAACTTCTAGTAACTCAGTGAAACTTTTATCACTCCAACCAAATTTGGCCTTCAAATTGACCAATCTCAATACAGCTGACAATCGCGTGAATGTTGTACATCCAAGCATACGGAGGTATCTCCGAATCTATCTTCAATTTATCATAGACAACGAGCATGTGCTTGCAGAAAATTCTCGTTGACCTACATCACGAATCATGTCTTCTATTCGATCTTCCATTGTCATATCCTCCTCTTCCTCGGCTTGTGTTACTATTGGTGTATCAATCATTTCACCATGCCATGTCCATACGATATAATTCTTCATTATCCCATCACATAAAAGATGTTCCCGTATTGTCTCTAGTGTGTGTACTCTCCCATTAACGCAGTTAACGCATGGACAATACAATTTTCCATTAACCTTGGTGCCATTGTGTTCGGCAAATCGCAAAAATTCTTCAACTCCATTCTCATACTCTTGTGAAATACGACTTGCATTTACCCAACTTCGATCCATTTTGGAATTGGAGTCTACAAATGAGAAACCAATAAAACGATTAATACTAATAATCGTTATCTCTAATGAAATCTATACAAAAGTAGATTAATTTCTAACGAAAATTCAACAGAATTTCGTCTATTTTTTGGTCAAAACCAAATTTATATAAATTGAAATTATAGAGTTTTCATTGTTACTACCATCACTTATATAACTACATTGTTATATGTAGTTTTCAGAATTCACACTTCATGATTAATTTCTAACCAAAATTCGGCAGAGTTTCCTTTGTTTTTTGACAACAATTTTAAATGACACAGTGAAACCTGCCAATAAAAAGCCCCACGGGCATATTCAAGCAGTCCAAGTATAATTGTACACATCATCAATACATTGAAAAAAACTATATTCATCTTAATTTTAAAACTGTATCATTATTTGTCTTGACTTGAGAGTTCCCCTGGAATGGGCTGAAGCTTACATCCAATCACCATTTTATGGGGACAAAACGTATAAACAATTGAATCAACAGTTAACGGCCAACAATAATATGACTAAGAATCTCTACCTATGAAATGTAGTAAGTAAAATTTTATGACTTCAACTTTTTTCCCAACAAATATAAGTGCAACAACATCGTACCTGTGGGTTAAGGCAGCGATGAAGGTGCGCACCACGAGAGAAAGAGAGCAGCTGCTGCAGTGGGGTGGAGGTGGAGGATGCGAGTGCGGCGTTAGGGTCGAGGCCGTGGTGAGCTGGAGGTGGACGATGCAATGTGGGTGGAGGCTGCGGTAGGGGTGGAGGGTGGGCGACTAGCGTCGCGGTGGGGTGGAGGTTGTGGTGGGGTGGGGTGGAGGTGGAGGCTGCGGTAGGGTGGAGGTCGAGCCTGCGGTGCGGCTGGAGTCTGCGGTGGACGATGCGGCGCCTACCGTCGCGGTGGGGTGGAAGCTGCAGTGGGGTTGAGGTGGAGGTTGCGGCGGGGGTGTCACACGGTGCGCGGTGGCGACGTGAGGGAGGGCATCCGGAGAGTCCAAATGAGGGTGGTAGGTGGTGGCCGCGATGCTAGAGAGTAAGGGGAGATACAAAAATGGTATCCTTTTCAAATGGGAAAACGGGTTTTCCACGTCGGTTATACCCACACCCGACGTTGAAAGCCCTCGCAGAAGGGTTTTCAACGTCGGTTGAGGGTATAACCGACGTTGAAAGCCTACTTTCCACGTTGGGCATGCTAAAACAACGTAGAATGTGTCAGAATTCGACTTTCAACGTCGGTTGGTCAACAACCGACGTTGAAAGCATATTTTCTCTGGTAGTTTTCTACGTTGAAAGCATATTTTCTCTGGTAGTTTTCTACGTTGAAAGCATATTTTCCACGTTGAAAGCATATTTTCCACGTTGGGCATGCTAAGATTTAACTGACGTTAAACAACGACGTTGAAAGTATATTTTCTAGTAGTGATAGTTTTTTGTTTTAAGTTATGGTTGTCCAATTTGCATTGGTTCGGATTGGTTTTTTTGGGGTTTGGTCCTAGTTTGATTTGAGTTTGAATGAGATTATTGTTTTTTTGGTTTGTCTAGTATAGATGAAGTGTATTATGATAGGGTTGTCTATTTGATTATGGTTTATGCTTTCTCTGGTGTATATCTTAACTGTGCGGATCATGTTCTTTATGTTGGTGGGTGGACACAGTTGCAGGTAAGAATAAAGGAAGATTGTATGGGATTGGAGAGCTTGCTCATGGTTATTAGGGTGATTCGGATAGCCTCAAGCATCAAACTCAAACATCCAACTCCTCAATTGACTTAGAAGAGATGAATTAATTGAGATAACGACTGTCTGCACAAAAAAAAAAGAATTTCGTCGAACAAGGGAGCCCAATGAGCGTCTAGAGCACCAATTTAGAGAGTTCTAATCCCTTGTCGATGTAGTCGTTCAATTTATATCCCTCGATGCACAGTCACCCATTCAACAACGCCAACATAGTTAACCAGATAGTGAAGAACAACTCCAACAACAAGAAATGAATCAAGAGCAACAATATAACCCACCGTAAGAAGACATACCAGAATATCATTCTCCTAATTATTATCACCATTAAATGTTATAGAAACAATAGTGAACAATATTTCAGTTCTAGTTGTATTTTTATCCTCTTTTGAAGATTGTACATTATGTTAAATTGTGGATAATTTAGAGTACATTTGAATTTAGTTATTAATTTAAGTTAGATTTATGTTGTTTAATTGGATTGCTAAATTGAATTGTTGAATAAATTATTGAATAGATTGTTGAATTAGACGGTTAAATGGACTGAATGTTATATATGTTAAAAGTTATATGGGAAAGGGCAAAAAATAATGGCTACTGAAAATAGAGGCAGTTTTATTGACGGATTTATTGACGGATAATCCATCGGTAAATGATATGAAAACTATCACTGATAATTATTGACGGATATATTCATCGATAAGTCTTTTGAAAGCACACCACCAGACTTTATCCACAAAAATATTCGTCGATAATTACCCATGGAAATATCAATCATGATTACCCATAACATTTCCCACTAACATATCCATCGATAATTACCGATGAACTAGAAATATTCGTTGATAAATTTTAATCAACAATACAATTATCGACGGAGTTTTTTAGTTATCGACGAATTTTGTCCATCGAAAAATCTAATTTTTCTTGTAGTGAAAGTAAAATTGTGAACGTAATTAGAAAATAGATTAATTGAAAACGAGAATTAAGCTAGCCAAGTTATGGACTAAATAAAACTGTTAAACAAGTAGAGAATAGAAATTAAATTGAGCACGAGATGAATAAAACAAACCAAACAAAATAAAATTGAAAGATTTAATAGAAATTAGAAATTAAATTAAAAAGAGAACAAACCAAGAGTTGCGGTAGATCTCTGCTAAGCTCACCAAACTGACAAAAACTCAAAATTATACTAGAGAAAATATGTGGGAAAGGAAGACGAAAGATGAAGATGACTTTTGGCCCTTGTTAAGTCTTTTATTTATAGAGGATTGACCAAGAGAAAATAATTTATAAATTAATTACAATAAAAATCAAATATTTCTTTGATTAAATGTTGCAAAATTAGATTATTGCTTCTGTCGAGAAAAGGAACTTTGATTGTGTTGTCATATTTGTTTGCGAGTAAATTTTTGGGCTGATTGGAAAAATTCAACTTCTTTCCTAATTTGAATGGTTTAAATGTATATATAAATATATAAATACATAAATATATAAATATATAAATATATTAATATAATAATATATCAATATTTTAATATATCAATATATAAATATATCAATATATAAATACATCAATATATAAATATATTGATATATAAATATGTAAATATATCAATATATCAATATTTAAATATATAAATATATTTTTATTTATAGAATTTATAAATATATAAAGATATAAATATATATATATATATATGTATATATAAAAAGATATAAATATATAAATATATCAATATGTAAAAATATAAAGATATAAATATATAAACATATAAATATATAAACATATAAATATATAAATATATAAATATGTAAAAATATAAATATATAAATATATATATCTTTAATATTTTGTACATATTAATATAATTTATATATATTTTTAAACCTTTTTCTAATATTTATTTTTAAAAATATATTATTATTTTTAAAATTTAATATTTAAATTTTTTATTTTTTCTTAAATATATAAATATATAAAGATATAAATGTATAAACATATAAATATATAAATAAATATATAAATATATAAATATATAAATATATAAATATATAAGTATATAAATATATAAGTATATAAGTATATAAGTATATAAATATATAAGTATATAAATATATAAGTATATAAATATATAAATATATAAATATATAAATATATAAATATATAAATATATAAATATATAAATAGATAAATATATAAATAGATAAATATATAAATATAAATATATAAATAAATAAATAAATAAATATATAAATATATAAATATACAAATATATAAATATAAATATATAAATATAAATATATAAATATACATATATAAATATATAAATATATAAATATAAATATATAAATATAAATATATAAATATAAATATATAAATATAAATATATAAATATAAATATTTATTTATATAAATATAAAAATATATGAATATATAAATATATATAAATATATAAATATATAAATGTATAAATGTATAAAAATATAAATAAATATACAAATATATCAATATATAAATATAAATATTTATTTATATAAATATAAAAATATATAAATATATGAATATATAAATGTATAAAAATATAAATAAATATACAAATATATCAATATATAAATATATGAATATATGAATATATAAATATATATATATATATATATATATATATATATATATAGATATATAAAGATATAAATATATAAATATGTAAAAATATAAATATATATCTTTAATATTTTGTATATATTAATATAATTTATATATATTTTAAAACCTTTTTTTAATATTTATTTTTAAAAATATAATATTATTTTTAAAATTTAATATTTTAATTTTTAATTTTTTTCTTAAATATATAAATGTATAAAGATATAAATGTATAAACATATAAATAAATATATAAATCTAAAAATAAGTCAATATATAAATATATAAATATATAAATATAAATATATAAATATATAAATATATAAATATATAAATATATAAATATATAAATATATAAATATATAAATATATAAATATATAAATATATAAATATATAAATATATAAATATATAAATATATAAATATATAAATATATAAATATATAAATATATAAATATATAAATATATAAATATATAAATATATAAATATAAATATATAAATATATAAATATATAAATATATAAATATATAAATATATAAATATAAATATATAAATATAAATATATGATTATATAAATATATATGTATGAATATATGAATATATGAATATATAAATATATAAATATATAAATATATAAATATATAAATATATAAATATATAAATATATAAATATATAAATATATAAATATATAAATATATAAATATATAAATATATAAATATATAAATATATAAATATATAAATATATAAATATATAAATATATAAATATATAAATATATAAATATATAAATATATAAATATATAAATATATAAATATATAAATATATAAATAAATAAATATATAAATATATAAATATATAAATATATAAATATATAAATATATAAATGTATAAAGATATAAATATATACAAATATATCAATATATCAATATATCAATATATAAATATATCAATATACTAATAAATATATAAATAGGTAAGTACATAAATATATGAATATATAAATATATGAATATATAAATATATGAATATATAAATATATAAAGATATATTTGTAAGTCTTCCTTATTCAGCTTCTTTCCGTTCTTCAGTTCTTTAATCTATTATGATGAACTTCTGAACATTATTTTTAATCAGTTTTTAATCAATCCTTAAAAGTTGGTATCAGAGCCAGAGTGCTATGAGGTATTAATCCTATTTGGTTTTCTTGTGGGGAGAATAAAGTGTATAAACATGAATAATCAAAACGATGAGTTTGTCCAAATAGATGGGGCAATCCCTGGTTTAGGATTTATAGTAAGACCCTTACGACCCCCGGGTATGAGTCCTAGTTTTAGTCCAAACCCAGCAATAGAATTAACCAAGCAAATTAAGAAACTTAAAAGAAGATTAGCAAGACATATAGCTCAAAAAGACAGATTAATGAGAGAAAACCCAGCTAATTATGCTTGGGGTATAACTTGGTACAAGAGTAATATTAAGTATCTAGAAGGAAAACTGAAGAACATAAGTCACTTTGTTGCTTAGTTTAAACTATTAGGTGTTTAGATTTGTATCTTAACCCTAAATCCTTGAGTTTAAAGGGTCTTTGGGACTCTTAACTCTTCGAAAGAATCTGTGTAGCACTGAGAGGTGCTTATACGTTGGTCAGCCCTTAGGTCTGGTGGTCTCGGCAGTAAAACTCAGAAGGGGTAGAGAGATCGTTGGTCAGCCAGATAGGCCGTTAAGGCAAAGAGGTGGTCCCGTAGCATGGAGACTCGAGAAAGAGTGAGAATGTCAAATATCCTTAGAAATTTAAGTGATTTAAGATTAAGGAACAAAGATAAACAAATAGTAGTTAAAACACCGCAACAAGAGGCTTCGTCTTCTTCGTCTTCCGCAGATAATAAAGATAAAGAACTACAAATCCTAGAGATAGAAAATTCTTTACATAACTGGTCAATACCTATAGTAAGAAAATGTGAAGTTTATAAACAACATAAATTTTGGTCAACAAATCTAGATGAAATTCATATAGTAGAATATAGTTACCCAGGTACAAAAAATAATAAGATTATAAATATTCTAGAACAATCAATCTTAGATCAACACATAAAAGATGGATATAATTTTATTCATTTAGGATTAATACAAGTAGCAGCAAAACCAAATTATAGAATAGGAGTAAATAGTCCAATATTAATGTTATTAAGAGACATAATACTTAAAAAATTTAATGATTCCATAATAGCTATTTTAGAAAGTAATTTACATGATGGCCATGCCTTTTTTAACTCGTTATCCAAATTTTTCAATGAATATTAAAAATGATAAGATTAGGAATGCTATAAAATTATATGTACAAATCCCTGAGAAAATCGTAGATGAAGAATTAGGTCCAATACAAATAATTTATAGAGTTTATTATAAAGTAACCAGAATAGATTATAATTATAAAGCTTTGAGATCCTCACCAAAAGATGAAACAATATTAGTAGAAGCTAACCTTAGAAAATCATCAGTTCAAATCTCAAAAAGACTAAGTCATGAAGAAGTAATAAGTAAAATTCTGGAGGAATGGAAATTAGAAGATATTATAGAAGAGCCAAAAGTTTATAATACTCAAATTCGAGAAATAATTCAAGATGGTACTGATATTAGGTTAAGAATGAATAGATCATTATCTTTTAAAAATAAAGAACCTCAAATGATATATAAAGGATCGTCAAGACATTCTATTGATGGATCAACAATAAATTTAGATTTGAGAGGATTAAACAATATTACACATAGAGTAACAAAGCCCGTATGAAGAGTCAAGAGGAACAAAATCTCCTCAATACTCTCCAACCGCTTCACAAATATTAAATACTGTAAATATAGAAGCGTCCTTTAGTATAGATAAAAATTGGATTAGACAAGATTTTGAAGCAGAATATAATAAACAAAATAGAGAATGGTATTTTAAAACATTCACAAAACAACAAACAGAAGAGTATAGGAAAAATTCTATAATTATTTAGAACAAAATGAAATAAATTTATATTTTTTTGATTGGTTCTTCAATTATAGTCAAGAAAAGCATATAAACCCTTTAGAGAAAATAACCAATACATGGAAAACTATTAATAATGAATTAATAACATCGGAGTATCCTCCACAACAGGGAATTATAATAAAACCCACAAAAGATTTAGAAATAGAAGCAAGTCCCTATAAAGATGTTAAAAATGAAGAAAAACCAGTACAAATAAAAGATATAAAAAAATTACACTCCCAACTTAATTACTCTAATACCGTATTAGAAATTATGACAAAATAGTTAACTAGAATAGAAAATAAGTCTTTAAAAGACATACCTAGTAGTTCTAAAGAACCTATAAAACCAATATATAAATTGTTCAATGTTCCACAAAAAGACTTAGATTCATTAAGATTAAAAAGTATTACTGATATACAAATAGAAGAATTAAAAAAGAGAATAGAACAAATAGGAAATACTGAAAGCAATGAGGGGGAGATTAATGGAAATGTTCCTGCATTCCCAAGAGATGATTTTGATGATGATTCAAGTCAACTACATTCAAGTCAACACCATTCAAGATGAATTTAAGGACAAACTGAATTTATGACATAGGTGACAATGTGAAACATTTCCCTACATGCCCAATATATGGTTTTGATAAAGATGATGATTCAAGCAAGCCCAAGATGATTCCTGAAGACTAGATAGAGTCTTAGAATACTGGATATGGAGGTACAAGTTGATGAAGTAATATTATGCATAAGCCTCCAAAGCACAAGTGTGATAAAATTCATAACATGATATTTTTCACTGTCATAATTAATTATGATGCACCAGAAATGGAAAAATGATTTTCTCTATCATAACTAATTATACTAGTAATATAATCAATTATGGCAATTCAATTTTGAAAAATATATCATTTTAAAGAATAAATGTTTTTTAATACATCCTGATTTTCTCTATGATATTATTAATGTCCAACGACCATTTTCTGATGCTATTTTTCTATTTAATTAAGTTTTGATGAAAAATCAAACACACACAATTACAGAATTCGAAAAATACAATTTACATTCAATTAGTTTTGAGAAAATAATTCTGAGTAAGGCAACAGAGATATTTTACACCTTTTGAGAAAACCCTCTTCTCTACTGCCTTCTGTGCTTTCATTGTTAATCACACTTGTTCTTGGAGGTTGGCATTCTACAGGCTTCTACAGTTTGTTGTCTCCATTACCCAGGTGTGTCTGTTCTTATTTTTATTAGCTTCATCCCTAGTGTGATTCTAGGGAGGTGTTCATCCTTAGTGGGATTCTAAGGAGGTGTTTTCATCCTTTGATTTGTTCAGAGGTGGTGTTCATCCCTAGTGGGATTCTAGGGAGGTGTTCATCCTTAGTGGGTTTCTAAGGAGGTGATTGTTTTTTTAATTAGTTTACTTTTTATTGGTTCTTCTGCTGAGTTGATTGTAATTTGTAAACTGAATTTGAAAGATAGTGAATGGGGAGTCACTCTTGTGTTAAGAGTTGACTGGGAACTGGATGTAGGGTTGGCTATACCCGAACCAGTATAAATCTTTGTGTGCTCTTCTCTTTCCCTTATCTCTTTCTCCTTTCCTGATTATATTATTGCTTCCGCTTTAACAAATTATTGACTCACAAATAAATTTTTAATTTGACATCTATTTTAATTTGTGCATCTATTCACCCCCCTCTAGATGTCATTTGTCTAACAAGTGGTATCAAAGCTTGGTTAGATAAGATATTTCTAAATGATCTGTCAAGATGTCTATGTAGAATCAGGTTTACAGGGAAGGAGCTTCAATAAACAGACCACCATTATTTGAAGGAGAAGACTATCATTTTTGGAAGGCGAGAATGGAAATATTTTTACAAACACTAGATTACGGTGTTTGGGATGCTGTACTCAATGGTCCCTACATTTTGATGAGAAAAATGGAGTCTGGAGCTTTTCCAAAGACTTTTGATCAATGGACGCCGGATGAAAACAAGCGTGCCCAATATGATGTAAGAGCTCGAAACGCTATTGTTTCTGCCTTAACTCGTAATGAATTTTTCAGGGTCTCACAATGCAAGACGGCAAAAGAAATATGGGACACTCTTGAAGTAACACATGAAGGAACAAATGAAGTAAAGCGAGCACGTAAAAACACACTCATCCAGGAGTATGAATTATTTCAAATGCAGCAAAATGAAAGCATCACGAATTTCTAAGCACGCTTCACACATATAGTAAATCACTTGAAAGCATTAGGAAAGAGTTTTGACAATGAGGAGTTGAACACAAAGATCTTGAAATCCTTAGACAAGAATTGGCAACCAAAGGTCACTACTATTACAGAATCAAAGGATCTCACAAAAATGAATATTGCTACTCTATTTGGAAAGCTGCAAGAACATGAGATGGAGCTACAAAGGTTAAAGAATGGTGAACACAATCAAACCAAGATGATAGCTCTAAAAGCAGAAAAATCTTCACAAGACGAAAGCGAAAATGAAGGTAACTTTTCGGACTCCGATATGTCTCTTTTTGTTAAACAATTTTCTTGCTTTATAAAGTGAAAGTGATGA
>OY731408.1:23291951-23449874 GCA_963425845.1 Sphenostylis stenocarpa
GCTTTTACGTCGGTTAAAGAGGCGACATAGATACGAGGGTCATAGAAAGTATGACTTTTTACAAAAATTGTCACTTTGGTAGGATTCGAACCCGAGTACATTAGAGTCTAGAATTAGACCAACCACTACACTAGTACGATTTTTATTTATTTATTCATATTATATTTTTATTATACTTTATAATATATTATTTTATTATCTGTTTAAGAGATTTGTGTCTAACAAGATTCGAACCTAATACCTTAGAGTTGGACAACGATACTCCAACCACTAAACTACTACAAATTTCGATACATAACTTACAAATAAATTATATTTATATACAAAATATATAAATACAAATATATTTATATATTTTGATATATAAATATTTATATACTTATATATTTAATTTTTTTTATTTAATATACACTTTCTATGTCGGTTAAATTTCAACCGACATAGAAAGTACTTTTTATGTCGATTAAAAATTTAACCGACATAAAAGTACTTTCTATGTCGGTTAAAATTTAACCGACATAAAAGTTCACTTTCTATGTCGGGTAAAACTTAACCGACATAGAAAGTTCACTTTCTATGTCGGGTAAATTATAACCGACATAGAAAGTTCACTTTCTATGTCGGGTAAATTTTAACCGACATAGAAAGTGAACTTTCCACTTACTATGTCGGTTAAAATTTACCCGACATAAAAGTTTATGATTTAATTACAAAATTGTCACCGCGCTACATACTATTACGGGTGGACTACGACCGTGATAAAAACTCATCATAGAATGTTATTTTTCCACTAGTGATTATAATAAATATATTCAACTTATAATTAATTGTTTTAGGTACATTGACAAATTGAGTGTGGAACAAGAAAAATCTGAAGTATAAGGATTTATTGAGCCTCAATCCATCCAAAAATCTGGAAATACAAAGGTTGGAATTCAACAATATATGCAAACATGGATGAGTGACTCAAAAAGACATATATATTTGGCTCCATACATTGAAGGGTTAGTATTTTAATTTATATTTTTGTAACTAATTTTTATGTCATACAATGTAGGTCCCATTGGCAGTTAATTGTAATCATACCTCGGGATTACACTCGTGGTGTGATTTTGTTCATTACATCGGAAACCGAGTCAAGAAATGAAAAGCTTATTACAAGGGTAACTTTATCTTTTATTCATTAATTATGTTTTTAAATTGTAAATACATATTGAATAATATATGACTTTTTTCACTTAGAATCGTGATATCGGAACTAATGTTCTAAGTGGAAAACTTAGAACAAAGACTTTGCAGTTCATTTATCCTAAAGTTAGAAACTTATTTATATAAGTGAATACCATAATTATTATTTGTATTTAAATTTTGAAAATAACATTATGTTTTTGTCACCATTTCAGTGTAATAAGCAAACAGACTCGTTTGAATATGGTTATTATGTTATGTATTGGATGAGAGTCATAGTTTGTGCGGGTATAATTGATTCTTGGATGGAGGTAATTGCTTTTGACATTAGTTAAGTTTATTTAACTTTATTCATGTTGCATGTTTACAAGAGTCAAATTAATGTTTCAGGTATTTCAAGATCCATCTCCATTACCAGAATATGATATTACACAAATTAGAGAACAATGGGCAAAATTTTTTGTTCAACAATTCTAGTACATAATTTTTTAAGTTCTTGTTCATATTATATTGTGTGTACACTAGTACAAAATAGGCTTTTAACATCGGTTCCCAGGGGCTTTTAACATCGGTTCTAGAACCGATGTAGATACGACCGATGTAGAAAGTGTGACTTTCCACATCGGTTGTAAGGAACCGATGTAGAAAGTCTAATATTTTTATTTATTTTATTTATTCATAACCCTCTCTAATTACCCTATCTATCTCCTCTACCATCCTCTCCCTTTTATATTATATTTTTACTATTTATATTTTTTAGGAATTTGAATTATTATTAGATTAAGAGAATTGTCATCGGCAAGATTCGAACCCGAGTACCTTAGAGTCGGAGGCTGATACTCCAACCACTAAGCTACCAGGATTTTTCGATAATAACTTATACATAAATTATATTTATATACAAATAAAAATGTATATCCATGTAAATATATAAATATAAAATATATAAATACAAATACAAATATATTTATATATTTATATGTTGGATGTGAGGACGCGCTTGAGGATGAAAGTGTGTGTCGAGTGAATTTTCAAAATTTGATGTCAAATTTGTGAGTGGGTCTCTTTATATGGATTATAACTTAATGACAAAATATAATCTTTATAATTTATTTATATAATGATATAAAATAATTTTTTTTCTTTATTTTATATCATTATATAAATTAATTATAAAGATTATATTCTATATTATTATAAATAAATTATAAAGATTATATTCTATCATTAAATTACAAATTCATATAAAGATACTTGCTCACAAATTTGACATCAAATTTTGAAAATCCACTTGACACACACTTTCACTCTCGAGCGCGCTCTCACATCCAACATATAAATATATAAATATATTTGTATTTGTATTTATATATTTTATATTTATATATTTACATGGATAAAAATTTTTATTTGTATATAAATATAATTTATGTATAAGTTATTATCGGAAAATCTTGGTAACTTAGTGGTTGGAGTATTAGCCTTTGACTTTAAAGTACTCGTGTTCGAATCTTGCCGTGACAATTCTTTTAATTTTATAAAAAGACTTTCTACATCGGTTCATCCGGGAACCGATGTAGAAAGTGTTTTTACATCGGTTCGTCCGGGAACCGATGTAAAAAGTGTTTTCTACATCGGTTCGTCTGGGAACCGATGTTGAAAGTCTTGAATTCACTTTCTACATCGGTTCTTAAAGAACCGATGTAGAAAGGCCGATGTTAAAAGTGATTTCTGTACTAGTGGTATTATGTAGTTTAAGTAGCTTAGTTTGTATTAACTTTTAGTTTGTAATAGATTTTTTAGTTTGTATGTTTGTATTATATTGTTTTATTATGTAGTTTGAATTATATAATATTATATTTTTAATTTACTAGCTAAAGAAAATTGAACCTCTGGGTTGTCTGGTTGTAATATATATTTGCAGGTTTTAGTTGTAAAACAGAATCAACCCAATTTAAAAAAAAAACAGCAAATTTACGTCGCGTATTGGTATATGAGACGTAAATTTACGTCGCATATACCATATACGACGTAAATTTGCTGTTTTTTTTTTAATTTCTGAAAGTTTTTACGTCTGTTTAGTGGTATATGCAATGCAAAATTACGTCGGGTCTTGATAACTGACGTAAATTTACGTCGGGCTAAAGGGTCCGACGTAAATTTACGTCTCTCGTTTTAACGTCAGTCTTAAATATGACGTAAAAAGCCCTAAATACCTAACGTAAAAGCCCCTTTTTGCACTAGTGTTATCAAATTTCAGTAAAAGAAGAAGATAAATATAAGACTGCTTTTGTAGTACCCTTTGGACATTACGAATGGAATGTAATGCCACAAGGATTAAAAAATGATCCAAGTGAATTTCAAAATATAATGAATGATATTTTTATTCCATATATAAAATTTTCAATAGTATACTTAGATGATGTATTAATATTTTCAAAAAATATTACGGAACATATTAATCATCTAGAAATATTTATAAAAATAATGAAAGAAAATGGTTTAGTTGTATCAGCTAAAAAAATGAAAATATTTCAAACAAAAATAAGATTCTTAGGTTATGAAATTTATCAAAATACAATAACACCTATTCAAAGATCTTTAGAATTTACAACAAAATTTCCTAACGAAATAAAAGATAAACAACAATTACAAAGATTTTTAGGATGTGTAAATTATATAGCAGATTTTATTCCAAATATTAGAATAGTATGCGCTCCATTATTTAAAAGACTTAGGAAAAACCCACCTACGTGGAATGAAGATATGACTCAAGCTATAATTAAAATAAAAGAATTAGTAAAAAGAATCCCTTGTCTAGGTATTCCAGATCCAGAAGCATTCTTAAGCATCAAAATTAGGATATGGGGGAATTTTAAAACAAAAAGTTCAAGAGTCTTCTAAAGAACAAGTCGTCAGATATCATTCGAGTATCTGGCATCCATCACAGCAAAAATATTCCACTGTCAAAAAAGAAATTTTATCAATTGTTTTATGTTTGCAAAAATTTCAAGATGATGTTTTTAATAAAAAGTTTTTAGTTAGAACCGATTGCAAAGCAACACCAAGTGTTTTAACCAAAGATGTTCAAAATTTAGTTTCTAAACATATTTTTGCAAGATGACAAGCTTTATTATCTTGTTTTGATTTTGAAATAGAACATATAAAAGGAAAAGATAATTTTCTACCAGACTTTTTAACCAGAGAATTTCTACAGGATAAAAGATCATGAGTGAAAAACCACTGAGCAAAGATCAATATGGTCCCCCACTGGGACCCTTAAATACAGGTATGTCAATATCTCTAAGACCACAGAGTCCACAAGCTAAGGCCACCTTAGCAGAAATTTTAAAAACTCCTCCGCCAATATTGAAAAGTCCTTTAGTCAATACTTCTAATCGATTTACCCCTTTACAATATTCTCATACTCTAATTAGCCCAAAAGACCTTATTACCTCTTCTTCCTCATCTTATCAGCCTACTCAAAATCCTCAAACAGCCCCTCAAACAGTAAACCTCCAAGAAGATTATTATCTTAAACCAGAAACCTTGTCAATAATAACTCTAGAAAAATCTTGGATTAAACAGAACACCAAAACCACCTCCCAATACCTTTTCCCAAAAGAATTTTATTATTTGCCAACAAGCTTAGTTAAAGACCGAACCTTTTATGAATTTATCTTAGTAGACACTGACTCTGCTGAGATTATCCATAAAAGAGACGAGCAAGGCATTATTCAATACTCTAAACTCAAAATCTTAAAAATCCTTTCATCAGAAGAATGGGACCATCCACCTTATCATTTAAAATCTTTCTCTAGAACCTTTAATCCCCAAACTTATGATTATTATGATTACATGGATGCCTGGTACAATGCCCTATATGTGTATCCAGGAAACCATTCTTGGTTCATATGGTTTAAAAAAGGAATATCATTAAAATTTCCCAAATGGTTTATTAAATGGTTCTCACATATGGTACCACTTCCCTCTATCTTCCCAACAAAAGTCTCAGAAGTGTATAAATTATTTTCGTCAAAAAAACTTCTTTTGAACAAGGGTATAGATTAATTTCATTCATATCTACTCAATCAATAACATGGATAGTAACCTGGGATTTTATCATTAAGCAATTATACGAGAATGTCGATATAAAAGTTTTGTCAAGACAATATAAAATCAAATGGTGGAAAAAATTCAACTTGGACATCATCAATAAACAAAGGATAGATATTTGGCAAGCAAACTATCATCAACAACAAGAGAGTCCATCACAAGCACTAACCAAAGAGTCATTATTTATAGTCGAGAAGCAAAGACTAATGGCAGAATTAGCCTTAGCTTCAAGTATAGAAGAAATAGAAAAACTTATCAAAGAAAAATCAACTTCCAAGACCCCGTCAGAAGGCAGTAATGGTGGGTACTCAAACCCATTCAACATGTTCGACTGACAAGGATAAAAGTAATCTTATCATCAAAATAATTAAAGGCAAGGCAACCGCCAAGGTAAAAAGAAGATATGATTTAAAGCATGACAGGACAAAAGAAAAAGAAGACATGAGGATAAAAAGAAGACGTGAAGATGAACAGAAGACGTGAAGACAAAAATAAAGTATGACAATACAAAAGCAAGAGGAGTGAAGATAAAGAAAAGAAAAAGAAGACATAAAGACAAAGATCATCATAGGGGTATTAATGTAAATTAGAATAAGGACATATATGTAAATTATGTAGTTCCTAGAAACGTCTAAGGCGTTTATAAATAACCTCTTCATTTAGAAGAAGAGGCAGAGCAAGTTTGAGTGTTGTTTTATAATCCTTATGTATGAAAGTTTTGGAATGAAGTTTTCAGTTTCTTTCTGCATCATATTTGTAAGTCTTTCTTATTCAGTTCTTTCAGTTTTCTTAAATCTATTTTTATTTTAAATCTCTAATGAATTTCCGAACTACTATCTATTTTAATCAGTTTTAATCGATCCTTAAAAGTTGATTAAAAGTTGGTATCAGAGCCAGAGTGCTCTAAGGTATTAATCCTATTTGGTTTTCTTGTGGGGGGGAGGAATAGAGTGTATAAACATAAACATGAATAATCAAAATGATGAGTTTGTCCAAATAGATTGGGAAATCCCTGGTTTAGGATTTATAGTAAGACGCTTACGACCCCCGGGTATGAGTCCTAGTTATAGTCCAAACCTAGCAATAGAATTAACCAAGCAAATTAAGATTATTCATCTATTTTTATAATTATAATCTGTTCTGGTTACTTTATAATAAACTCTATAAATTATTTGTATTGGACCTGATTCTTCATCTACGATTTCCTCAGGGATTTGTACATATAATTTTATAACATTACTAGTCTTATCATTTTTAATATTCATTGAAAAAATTTTAAGTCTTATATCTCTTAATAACATTAATATTGGACTATTTATTCCTATTCTGTAATTGGGTTTTGCTGCAACTTGTATTAATCCTAAATGAATAAAATTATATCCATCTTTTATATGTTGATCTAAAATTGATTGTTCTAAAATATTTATGATTTTATTATTTTTCGTTCCTGGGTAACTATATTCTACTATATGAATTTCATCTAGATTTGTTGACCAAAATTTATGTTGTTTATAAACTTCACATTTTCTTACTATAGGTATTGACCAGTTATGTAAAGAATTTTCTGTAATTGGGTTTTGCTGCAACTTGTATTAATCCTAAATAAATAAAATTATATCCATCTTTTATATGTTGATCTAAAATTTATTGTTCTAAAATATTTATGATTTTATTATTTTTCGTTCCTGGGTAACTATATTCTACTATATGAATTTCATCTAGATTTGTTGACCAAAATTTATGTTGTTTATAAACTTCACATTTTCTTACTATAGGTATTGACCAGTTATGTAAAGAATTTTCTATTTCTGCTATTTGTAATTCTTTATCCTTATTATCTACGGAAGATGAAGAAGACGAAGCCTCTTGTTGCGGTGTTTTAACTACTATTTGTTTATCTTTATTTCTTAATCTTAAATCACTCAAAGTTCTAAGGATATTTGGCATTCTCACTCTTTCTCGAGTCTCCATGCTACGGGACCACCTCTTTGCCTTAACGGCCTATCTGGCTGACCAACGGTTTCACTACCCCTTCTGGGTTTTACTGTCGAGACCACCAGACCTAAGGGCTGACCAACGTATAAGCACCTCTTAGTGCTACACGGATTCTTTCGAAGAGTTAAGAGTCCCAAAGACCCTTTAAACTCAAGGATTTAGGGTTAAGATACAAATCTAAACACCTAATAGTTTAAACTAAGCCACAAAGTGGCTTATGTTCTTCAGTTTTCCTTCTAAATATTTGATATTACTCTTGTACCAAGTTATAAGCATAATTAGTTGGGTTTTCTCTCATTAATATTTCTCTTTGAGCTATACGTCTTGCTAATCTTCTTTTAAGTTTCTTAATTTGCTTGGTTAATTCTATTGCTGGGTTTGGACTATAACTAGGACTCATACCCGGGGGTCGTAAGGGTCTTACTATAAATCCTAAACCAGGGATTGCCCCATCTATTTGGACAAACTCATCATTTTGATTATTATATAAATATATAAATATATAAACATATAAATATATAAACATATAAATATATAAACATATAAATATATCAATATATAAATATATAAATATATCAATATATAAATATATCAATATTTAAATATATATTAAAATATATAAATATATTTGTATTTATAGATTTTATATTTATATATTTGTACGGATATACATTTATTTGTATATAAGTATAATTTATTTGTAAGTTATTATTGAAAAGTTCTAGTAGTTTAGTGGTTGGAGTTTCAACTTCTAACTCTGAGGTTCCGGGTTTGAATCCTGACAATGATAATAATTATCTAGTAATAAGTCAAACTTCTACAAAATATAATATAATAAAAATATAATATAAAAAGAGGTAGGGTAGTATTTAGATAAATAGAGAGAGGTTGTAAATTAGTAAATGTAAATAATTAAAAATAATTAACTTTGTTATTGATTTAGCGACCGATTTTTTTGTCGCCTAAAATGATTTTTTTTTGTAGTTATTTGTGTTTGATTGACTCCTCGTGATTCCAGCCATCACCATAATGGAGCTTACACCCATGCACTTTTTCAATAAGGTTTCGAACATGATAGTTACAATAAGAAGCAGAAATATATGGATCAAAACTAATAAAATGGATGGAAGGTGGGGAAGAATGTTTCCACCATATACCATTTATATAGGAACAAAATTTATATACCTACCCGTCATAATCAACTAATTAATAAAACAATGGGTCCAAGCCATTTTCCTTTTAAAAATTCTAAATTATATATATATATATATATAGAGAGAGAGAGAGAGAGATAGATATAGTAATTTATCAACTGATATTCATCCAAACTAGAGGCATTTTAATTAGACATTTTATTCTGGTTATTTGTTTTAATTCATGTAATACTCATTAATGGGGGATTTGATAGAAAGTGCATTATTCATTCAGTATGACTAGAAATCCTTTCTTTTTCATATAACTTTGGTGAAAATCTTGGGGGTTTGATAATGTTTTAAAAGTTAGCAGAAGTATAAAGGCAAAATTTGTAAAGCAGTATTTATATTTTAATTTCCATTAGAAATATTAATAACAAAAAGTTGTTTTAAAATACATGTAAAATATGCACATTAATTAGATGTTAATCCCAGTTTGTATCGAACTTAAAAAATATATCACGCATCTCATGGTTACAAAAATTAGTATAATAAAGACCTTCTTTGCCACGTGTTAATATTATAACTAAATACTTCTTCACCACCCCTCTCTCACAATCTATTAAATTATTGATTTTGATTTTTTAAAAGAGATTTGGACCCGCCCAGGGTTTAATTATTAGTTGTTAGTGGAGTCGGTAAGTTATGTTTCTATATAAGTGGGATATGGTGACCATAATCTTCACCATCTCCCACCTTTCTTTGTCTATTGCATATATTTCTTGCTTCTTTCTTCGTCATCATGTCACTTGCTGGTAAACTCAGCACAGAAATTTGGGTTCATGCAACTGCTGATAAGTGGTTCAACCTTTTTTCAAAGCAACTTCATCATGTTCAAAATCTTACAGATAGAGTCCATGGAACCAAGCTGCATCATGGTCACGATTGGCATCACAACGAGACCATCAAACACTGGACTTGTACCATAGGTAACTTAAACTTCTAACAATGTCAATTAATACGTAAACGAGAATCGGTAGATTACTTTAATTAAAATATAGTTTTAGTCGTCATATGTCTCTTTGTTTCAGTTTGAATGCACCAGATGTTTATGTTTATGATAATGATTATGTTGTTGGTCTTGATTGTTTGTAATACACCAGATGGTAAGGTTACAACGTATCACGAGAGTATTGAATCCATTGATGAAGCAAACAAAAGAATAACCTACAAGCTGTTCGGTGAAGAGTTAGAAGCCAAGTTTAAGGTTTTTAAGGCAATCTTTGAAGCAATTGACAAGGATATCATCAAATGGACCATTGAATATGAGACTACCAGTGAGGAAGTTGATCCTCCATTTGGTTTCCTCGAATTCGTGCACAAAGGGAGCAGAGATGTTGATGCAAATCTTCTCAAGGCATAACTCCAAAAGTTATGAACAAAATAGCAAATAAGAACTATCAAATAATGGCCTCAGGATGAAGCCATTATATTTACAATAAATTCGTGTCATGGTCCTTTCTTTGTGTTGGAATAAATATGGAGATGCATGTTCCCGATGCATTTGCAGTGTGTTAAATTATATATGTCAACGCACTTCGTGAGATGCGCATGCATATAAATGAATATACTTTCTATTAGTATATATTTTCTTGCCGTCCTTTTGCTTCTGAATTGTTCCAGTAAAGTTTGATCTTCCAATTATCTTTTCCAGAATGCATCTCCAGAAAGTTCAGGAACTTAATATTATATTTCAATAATAGTTTGTCAATCCTTGAGATGTTTATTATATTAAACTAACAACTTATTTTTTTATATAAATTTAATGAGTTTGGGAAGTTCTGAATTTAACATTATATTGCTCTATCATATTTTTCTTTTAAAAAAAACATTTTTTAATATAATATCAATAGTATTCACTAATTGACATGGTTACAAATAACTTGTCATTTAAAAGATACAGACCAAAATAATTTATTTTCACAATAACATAACTTGTTTAAGAAGAAAATACGTATGTTAATCCTATTCAATTATTAAACAATTTGGGTGAAATTATTTCGTCTCAACATAACATGAAATGTTAAAAATTTTGCAGCAATAAATTATGATGACATTAACCTTGTTTTTATTTAGAACAAATTAAATAAATACTTTACTATACACTATTGACATGTGTCACCTTCTTCGTTTCCGTCTACAAGAATATCAATCCATAACAAAAACAATATTAAAAGGTTTGGATTAGTATTATGCTCGTTATAAAACAAAATTATGTTTTGTCCATAATAAAAATATTTAGTTTTGTTTCAATTTCCGTCATTTCCTTATATAATTTAAATATTATAAAGTACTAATTTTTATTTTTATTTTTCATTTTCAAGTTCCTCATTTATTCTGCAAAACTTTGCTGTCCACATCCCTATTTAGCTAGAAATTTTAAAACTATCCACTCCAATTAAAAATACTTAATGAAATTATGTTTAGTTCATCTTTGATAAATATATTAGTGAAATAAAAGATGATTATATTTTTTTTGTATGATAACAGATGATCCGATAAAAAAAAACTATTTTTTAATTAAATTTGAATTATTTGTTATTTTAAAATTAAATTTATTTTAATAAATAAATATCTTAACTTTATTTTGCATAAACAAAATTTTAAACATGTACATAATGTTTTATCTTTATATATCAGTAAATTACTAATGAAACTAAAAATAAAAAAATCATAATTATATTTTACTAGTAAAATATAATAGTCCAATACTGGATTAAATTAATAATATTTTTATAAAATTATGTTAATAATGATATATTTACATGTAAAATAGTTGAAATATGCTTTGGTGCGTCGGTGGCACTAATATGAAAACGACTGACATCACTGTGAATCACAAAAATAAATATATTAAATGACGTACAAGTTTCTTAATTACTTGTTTATTAGTAGGATGGGTATGACTATCATAGTATCTATCCCGTAAATATCTATTATTAGGGCAAGAGAACACAATTTTTTTTCTTTAACTTTGATATATAAATAATATAATTACATATTAGTTATGTTTATCAATTTATAGATTTTTTATTTTTATGAATATTTTAAATTTATAATTATTAATTTATTTTAAATTGTAAATAGATCATGGATAGAATTTTGAAGAGGAAATTATCATCACATGAGTAACAATCTTCATCAAAATAATGTGAATTAAGTTTTCAATAACAACAAATTGAAACTAAATTGAAAGACTAGATCCAAGAAGATGAATTAAAATTTCAGCATATCATCCTCATGACCGAAATACGATACATAAATTATATTTATGACCATGCCAACCTACTCAACATAATTTTTCTCAAAGAAAAATTAGAAACTCTTTTAAGATTTTGTCCTTCTTGGTTTAATGAATTTGGCAACTAGTTGGAGTATAACATAGAAAAGATGCTACATTTTGCTTGTGTTGTTATCTTTTTAAGCCTGATTTTGGAAAACAATTAAGTGGTGATACATTTGTTATAGAGGGATTAACAAATTGGAATAAGAAATAAAGACTCTCATCTCATATTGGAGGTCCTAATAGTTCTCATAACATTGCTTGGAGGAAGTGTGAAGATTTAATGAATAAAAAAAATATTGAAGTTGCAATATCTAAGCCACCTGGTGACTAGTATTGAAGGCGTTTGACAATGTCAATTGATTGCATTCATTTTCTATGAAAACAAGGATTAGCTTTTCATGATCATGATGAATCAATCAATCCTGCTAATCATGATACTTTTCTTAAACTTCTTAAATTTCTTTTTAAACATAATGAATCAATAAATCATATTATCTTGAAAGATCTCCCAAAAATCATCAATTGCTCCAAAAATCCAAAAGGATATTGTTAATGCTTGAAACCACTAATGTTATTATTACTAGTCTTGGAGATGAATTATTTGGTATCATTGCTGATGAAATACGTGACATATCAAACAAGGAGCAAATGGTTGTTGTTTTGCATTATGTTAACAAAAAAAGAAGTATTGTTGAGCATTTTTTTTTTGGTACGGTTCATTTTATAAATACTACAGCTTTATCATTGAAAAGGAAAATTGATGAATCGTTTTGTAAACATGGACTTAATATATCAAGAATTCGTGGACAAGATTACGATGGTACTAGCAACATGCAAGGGAAATTTTATAGTCTCAAAAGTTTAATCTTAAAGGATGATTTATTTACTTTTTATGTACATTGTGTTGTTCATCAATTACAACTCACATTAGTTGCTATTGCAAAAAATCACATTCAAGTTGTCTTTCTTTTTAATTTGGTATCCACTTCAGTACATGTTGGGAGATCTAGCAAACGACATGACATGCTTCGTGAAAAACAAATGAATTATGTTAGAGAGACATTGGGAAAAGGAAAAATTCCTAGTGGACAAGGTTTAAATCAAGAAACTAGTATCAAACGAGTTGTTAATACTTGTTGGGGTTCATATTATGCAACTTTGATCAATATGATATTGATATATTCTTCTATAATTGATGTTCTTGAAATTATAAAAGAAGGTGGATCAAATGCAGATCAAAGAGCTAAAGCAAATGGTCTTTTATATTTTCTAGAAGAATTTAATTTTGCATTCACATTACATTTGATGAAAAATGTCTTGGGTATTTCAAATGAATTGTCACAGGCATTGCAAGGAAAGATCAATATATCATTAATGCTATGAACTTGGTTATATCATTAATGTTATGAACTTGGTTAACATCACAAAGCTACAATTGCAAACTATGAGATAAGGGATGGGAGTCTTTATTGCACCAAGTAATTTCATTTTGTAATAAGCATTCCATTTGCATTCCTAATATGGAAGATGTATTTTTTCTAAGGGGAGATCACAATGTGGAGGTAAAGCTCAAGCTATCACAACTGAGTATCCTTATCGTATTGAGTTATTTTATTCTGTTGTGGGCAGGCAACTTCAGGAACTTAATGATTGGTTTACATAGACAAATACTTAGTTGTTTCTTTGCATGAATTGTTTGAATCCAACCAACTTATTCTCTACTTTTTGATAAGGTAAAGCTAATTGAATTTGCAAAGTTTTATCCATATGATTTCTCTATAATTGATTTAGTGATGCTTGATAATCAACTAGAGACTTACATGATTTATATGCTTAGGAATATACAATTTTCATCTTTGAAAGGAAAATCTTTTTAAGAAGTTGGTTGAAACTGGAAGATATATTGTTTATCCATTAGTTTACCTTCTTTTGAAGTTAGTAATGATTTCCCCGTTGCCACAACAACCATGGAAAAATCCTTTTCTACCATATATGTTACATAATCGGATGGAAAATGTATGGATGAACGATTGTCTAGTGACTTATAATGAGAAAAATTTGTTCAATAATATTGACAATAAGCTTATCACTCAACGATTTCAAAATATGAAATCAAGTAAAAGACAACTATAAGGTATGTAATTTATTTGAATAGATATATTGAATTTTATGATTTTTATACTTATATCTTTATCTTCGTATGTATACCAATTTAAAATTAAATTACATAAAGAATTATTTTTTACCACAATTTAAATTAAATTATTATAAAAAATAATTTTTAATTACTAAATTATTTCATATAATTTATTATGACGGATGAACTAGAACTATTATAATAAGTTGTTATAAGTTTTTATACCAGTTAAAAAACTTTATTTAACATTTTTCAAAATAAAGTTATTAATAAAATCATTAATAATTAAGAAAATATTTAAAATTAGAATTTATAAATTTATATTTTTTATTTGTAATTAAAATTATTTTGAAAAAAATTATTATTAAAATTTATTCTTTATACTATAATTTATTATAATAAATATTGTATGATTTAATTTAATTTAAATTATATTTTTAATAAAAATATATATTTTAAATATTACTTTAAATAAAAATATTTAAAATAAAAAATATCCCCAAATATCTATGAATATATAAGAATATAAAAAAATTGTAAATATTTTTTAAACAAATATTCGATAAATAATAAGATGAAAAACAGACAAATTTTTTCCTTAACTAAACAGATAAGGATACTATCCATGCCCGCTGCTCGATTGGCATCTGGGCATCACCTAATAATTTCTTAATGACAAAGAGTGGATGGTGAAGTTATTTATGAAATGGACCCTTCAATATCAAAGGGTTGGTGAGGAGGTTCATCCTCTGAATCACAAACATCTAGTGGACCCTTCAATATCAAATTAGTTGGACCCCAAAGTAATAAATGAGTTAGTTGGTAGGAGTTGAAGATAAGAATAGATTATATATACGATCATCATTCTTTCCCATCTTCCACCATTGATGATTTTGAGATGATTGATGTATGTGATTTTATTATTTATTTTTTTATTTAAGATTATTTTTTAAACTAGTTATTTTATTTATAAATCATGCATTTAACATGTTTTTTTACATTTTTTTTCTTTTGTAGGAGAGGTAATTTGAGATGGACCGAAGTGATAGAAAGAAATATCCAAATTGAAGTTGTTAAGCTTCACTCTTCTTGAAAGCACAAGTTTGCTTATGCAGCCCACTTATAGAATGTTACAAAAGGAAATTTTGAATCAAGCAAATTAACTAGTGGGAATTCAATTTAGCTGAATTAAAAGCTAGTAGGAAATTAAGAATTAAATACAAATTAGTGCTGGATCACTAAATAGGAAATAAGCAGATTATTTTCTCTAGATCAGTCCCAAAAGTTTCAATTCACAACAATCAAATTTTGCAATTATTTATTTGAGAAATATTGATTTTAGTGTAATTAATTTTAGGTTTAATTTCTCTTGTTCAAACTCCTATAAATAGAGGTCTTACGATAATCCACAATCACAATCTCCTAGTCTAGGGTGAGAATTGTTGTTTTGTCTCATCCTCATTTTCTTTTTCCACTCTCAGTTCATAGTTTAGTTTTTAGTTAGACAAGTTCACCTACGATTACTGCATTTCTAGTTTATTCTCTTTTATTTAATTTGTAATTTCTATTGAATTTTTCAGTTTATATTGTTCTAGTTATTTTATTTATTCAATGCTCATTTTAATTTATATTATTTAATTGCTTAGAATTTTTATTTCAAGATCTTGCATAATTTTCATTTTCAATTCATCTCATTTCCTATTCCAATTCGCAATTTAGTTTGAATTATTGCTTTCGAAATTTCAAATTTAATTACTGCACTATTTTATTTCAAAGCAATTCTTGATTATTGCACTTTTAATTAAAAACACTTCATTTTAATTTTATAAATTTCAGTTATTTAAATTCTGCATTAATTTAATTTTAATTACTACACTATTTTATTTTAAAGTAATTTTTTTATTCCTGCACTTTTAATTAAAAACACTTTATTTTAATTTTATAAATTTTAGTTATTTAAATTATGTTTCTGTTTAATTTGATTGTCGTTTGATTTTGATTTTAATTTTTATTATTCAAGCATCAATTTAATTCTTTTTCACTCTTTCATCTATCCCCCTATTTACTTGTTTTAGAGAGAATGATATGTGATAATGAGTATGTTTCTATAATTGTGTCCTTGTAATATTCGACATGGGTTAGTTATACTGCATTATTTTAACAACTTGTTTATTATTTTTTATCAGTATTTTATACTTCCAAAATGTTGTTATTAAATGACGCCGTTGTCGGGGACATAATTGTATTGCGTAACATTGTCTAATACCATTCTTTTTTTTTTCTAATTTACTTTTTCTAGGTTTACAAAAAAAATCAAAAAAAAATATTTTGTTTGTGCTCCCTAACCCTTTTCGCAAGAAATTCTGGTTAAGCCATCCTTGTAAGAAAGTTCTTGAAAATCATTCTCATAGTAAATTCTGGATATAGTTTCTTAGTGTGAGAGTGCACGTCTAGGAGGATTCTGGCTAAGACTTGGTACTTAAGCATGTCCATTAGTGACCCACCTATCTTTCTTGGGAACCTACCTGGTGTACTTGTTCACGGTCTATCGTTGTCATTCCAGTAAACAAGTGATTTTGAGGATATGAACTTTAAAAGAACATTGGATGAGCTAACATCTTTGGTACGGCAATTGGTCATAAACCAACACATATTTCAACAGTAATAATATGTATGTGGGATATGCACCTTCGTAGATCATCCCACTAATGTATGACCTCAACTTCAGGAAACACCAATTAGGGATACAATGGGCAATATATTCCCTGAACAACAACATTACAGACAATTAAACTCATAGAGTCTACAATAGGAGTACAACCCATACTTGGCCACATATAATTATGGCTGGAGAGACCATCCAAATAAGAAATATGTTCTTATCTTCAACCAGCCACCAAAGATTCCTTTCTCGCCAAGAAACCAAGGAACTTACCAACAACAGGAGTATCAACCTCCCTCACTAAGACAACGAATGAATCCACACCTTGTACCAATATAGCAAAGCCTAAGTGGTACTATGCAATAGGGTAACTCTGGATCTACACAAGAAGATTTGATGAAGCAACTCACACAACAAATGATAACGCAAAACATACGAAACACAGAACTAGAGCAACTCATGACGACCATCTTCAATGACATGAAAACCAAAATTGGACAATTGACCACTACCATGAATTCACTACAGCAGCAAGGTGCTAATGCAATTCCCTCACAAACAGTGATTAATCCTAATGAGAATGTACGTACTCTGAGAAGTGGTCGAGAAGTTCAAATAGAGCAGAAGAACCCTGACACATCTTTGCTCAGTGAGGGAAAGTTATTCTTAACGAATGCCTGCTCAGTTGAAGGCCAAGAGGATGAAAAGCTAGATCTAGGAGTTGATTTTTACCTTGAACAACCCTTAGAATCTTTGAATTTAAGCCAAGAAGAGTTACTTCAATATGATTGTACAGATGGAAGTTATGTCATCTGTAAGGAGATTAGTGATAATATTAAATCTTTCGTAGGAGCGCAGACAACTGCTAAAGCAAGTGAAGTAAGTACACCACAACAACAACATGTGGAGTTAGATCTAAAACCAATCTCATCCCATCCAAAGTATGCTTACTTGGAGAAGTCTGAAAATCTACCTGTGACCAAGTTAATGAAGGCTGACATCATATATTCCATCTCAGACAACACTTGGGTATCTACTATCCATGATGTTCCAAAAAAAGAGTGAGATAATTGTTGTGCGAAAGGATCACTTTCCCCTTCCATTCATAAATCAGATGGTTGAGAGATTGTCAAGTTTTTACCAGATAATCATTCGAGACTTCAACAAGGTGACATGTCTCGTTCCAGCTTACTACAGAAGAACACTTTGTTTGTTTTAGCTGAACCGAGTTGCTACTTGATGGCCTCAACACCTGTACCATCTGAGGAGATAGACCCGAGACCCAAGCTGTTTTAATTGATTTTCATTTGTATTTGCATAACATAAATTCTCCACATTGAGGACAATGTTGATTTCAAAAGTATGGAGTATTTTCATTTCATGCATGAGGTTTCATTCATATTTTTTTTCTTAACTGTTGTGTAATATTATAGATTGATAGGATATATTTTGGAAAAGATGACCGACTTGATCAGGAGGAAGAGATTAAAGTTTGAAAGGTTTGATTCACATAGAAAGTCATATTAACATTGGTTTGGATTAGTTTCAGGGTGAGCAAAGCACCCAGGTAAGTTTTGAGCCTTATTCCTTTTTGTGTGCACCACTCATGATATGAGAACCTTCCAGAACTTGATTGATTTCTCTGTGACACCAGACGAGCATATACACCAATAGATATGATTTAGGTCTTCTTTGTTTTAGCTACTTAGCCAAATAGCCCACCCTTACCTCAAATTACCCTTTGAACCCATCTTTGAGCCTTAACCTTTTCTTGAATTTAAACCCAAGATTTAAAGCCTTTCCAATCCAAAACTACCCAAATCTAGACTTAAAAAGAAGTAAGAAGCATAGAATCTTCACAAAAATCCAGTTCTACTCACCGCCAACAAGTCCAAAAAAGAACAAAAAAAGGAAAATAAGGAACATGAAATCATCTTATAAACTGCTTGTTGATTATATTGTTACATAGAAATGTTGTTGTAGTGGAAGATGACCCTGCAATAGGTGATATTTGATTATCCAATGCATCTTAATCAAATATCAGGAAACCATAATCGATTATGTAGCAAACTCAAATAGGTTTGGAACATGAAACAATTTGATGGAATAAGTAACAAATTAACGTATAACTAACAAAACACTCTTTTTTTTAATTATAAATTAAAAAATTTTTATTTTCAATTAATAAAAGGTGCGAAGTTTGAAATAATTACAAGCTTTTTTATGTATACAATTAACTCGAGTAGTTGTGAAGAAATAAAATATAATTCATTATGTAGTTATTGTTATAATAATAAATAATGAAAAAGTTTATAAAATTATATTATCAAAGCATATTTCATTTAAGAAAAAAATTTGATAATGACTAAACAACATCAAATTTCTAAGCTATGTAAAAATAGAATACTAGTTAAATCATGCTAAAAAAAATGTTATTATATTTAGATGAATAAAAAATTGTATATATGATACTAGATTTATAATGTATAGTCTTTAACTATTTTAATATAAAAAATTGTGAGATCACTCTAACAAAACTATATTATTTTTTCGAGAACGTTTGAATTTCAGCACTATAATGTATATTTAAAAGTCATCTTATTATCCTAGTTTAGATAATTCATATCCGATACTTATTTTTATATATAAAACTTAAAAAAAAAAGATAAACTACTTAAATTAGCAACTTGAAAATAGGTAATTAAAAATTTTTGATAATTAATTTAATAAATAATTTAAATGTAATTATTGAAAATCTAATAATTTTGTTATACCTAATAACAATTATAATTAAGTTATATTTTAAAAATAACTTACACAAAATAACTTAAAAAAACTAAACATTTTTTGGCTTTTTATTTGAAAATTATTTTTGAATTTACTTGTTGTGTAAATAAATTTAATTGTTCTTGTTTCCTAAGGGGTATGCGTGAATAGGACATCCATATTTGAATATAAAATGACATTAATTTAAGTTTTTTTTTTATTACATAGATATTATTATTTGATCGTAGAAAATCGAAACAAAGAATATATTGATTTACAAGAAGAAGAATTTAGTACTAATGCGCTAGGGATGAATAAGAACTTAATATGTCAGACTCATGAGCATATACAACAAAATGTCAAAGTCGGGGCACTAACCATCTTATATAGTGTATCCTCTATGTTGACAATTCAAGGACTTGATGTTGCACTTGATGAATATGAAGAATGGATTTTGATGATGATCCAAGAACTAAAGACTTAGAATATTGAAGATTGAAGATTGGTGATAATTGTATTGTAATAACTCTGATTTATTTAAGATTGAGTCTATATTTTTAGAGTCTAAGATAGCCGGTACATAGTCTGTAACTTAGAAGCTTCAAAAAGCTCAAATTTATCATTCAGGCTCGGGTTTAATCGATTATATAGGTAAATAATCGATTAAAACGAGTGAGAAAACACTTTCTATACAAACTCACTGTTTTAATCGATTAAAACAACAAAAGAATCGATTGTTTTGTACTGTCAGTACAGATAATCGATTATTTCACCAAATAATCGATTATTCCAGAGAGGGTTGGGTTCTGAAGTATTTGGCTCTGTTTTAATCGATTATTACTCCAAATAATCGATTATTTCGATCTGTTTTTCAAATTAAATTTCAAATTAACCCTATTTTCGAAAACCCAATTACCAAGAACCCTAGTTTCGAAATCCTCAATTCCTAAACCCTAATTTCCCTACTTAAACTCTGCTTTAGCACTCGAAACTATGAACAACTAAAGAACAACTCTTTCCATACAAAAGTTAAGTGCTGTGAGTGCCAGAGAACTGTTTGTTGCAAGGAAAGGGGGCTTTTGGAAACTCGGTGTGAGGCTAGAAGCGATAAGAATCACTAAGTGGAGTTCTTAGTGGATTGAGTGCTGTGCCGTCTCCGGGGAAAGCTGTTCTTCGGGGCTTTTGGAAACTTGGTGTGAGGCTAGAAGCGATAAGAATCACTAAGTGGAGTTCTTAGTGGATTGTGTGCTGTGCCGTCTCCAGGGAAAGCTGTTTATCATCTCTTGTGGATTTCAAGAGAGGTTTTATCTTTAACTTTATCTTTTTCATTATAATTTGTGTTTTTAACAATTTGTTCTTAGTGACAGCGTTAATCCTCTTTTGAGTGATTAGCAACTGGACGTAGGGTCTTTTGATCCGAACCAGTATAAACCTACTGTGTAATCTTCTCTACTCTTCTCTATTTACATTTACGCAGTTTTTAATCGGTAAAAT
Organism: Sphenostylis stenocarpa; assembly: GCA_963425845.1. Classification (NCBI taxonomy): domain Eukaryota; kingdom Viridiplantae; phylum Streptophyta; class Magnoliopsida; order Fabales; family Fabaceae; genus Sphenostylis; species Sphenostylis stenocarpa. The sequence continues at coordinate 23,312,789 of OY731408.1, forward strand.
TTGGGGAAAATTTTGAAAACCTAATTTTTATTAAGAAACCAATTCACCCCCCCTCTTGGTTTTTGTCCGACCACGCGAACATTCCGCTGCGCGATTCTAACACTCTACATTATACTTATGAGATCACATGTCTACTAGCAGCACCAACAACATTAACCTCCATGGTCTTGAAAAAGATCATCGTAGATGTGAATTAATGTCTTATTTAGTTCATTTGAAGCAATATCGTGATATTATTCACATGAGACTCGACATCTTCATCAAATTGTGTCATTGATTAAGAGTAAATAACATCGTCAAAGATGCGTTTAGGTCGACAGTTGAAGAAAAAGTTGCCAAATTTTTACATATTTTAGACCATAATGTTAAAAATTATACCATGTTATTTTTCTTTCATCGCTCGAGTGAGACATTGAGCCGACATTTTCACAACGTATTGAATGCGATAATTGATTTGGAAGATGAATTTTTTATTCAACCAGCCGGAAGACAAGTGTAGGCACACATTTATCATAATATGATATTTTTGTTGAATTATTGGCAAGCGTACCAAAATTATCAATCGCAGTATAATATTTCAATTAAATAAAAGTCGATTCCACGAGGAACAGTTTTGATGGAAATTCCCAATTATGCTTACCAATTAGATTAAAACAGATTGGGTTTTTGCAATAAGAGTTGAATTGAAATTAAATGACAAAGAACTGTAAATTGTTGAGAAAATATCAATGAAAGGTACTTAGGATTGGTTTCCTTCCTTATCCCTCTTTTGTAATGGCTAAATAAATTAAGAATGTCAATTAACATAACAATGTTGATGCCACCTACTCAAATCATCCATGTTGATTCCTCACACATAAAATTCATAAGAAAACCTAATAAATGTTGATTCCTCACACAATTAAGAGATTTTCCAGCATTAGGGTTAGGGTGTTAAGCAATTGATACATTCATTCCATTCTTGGCAATTAACGTAACAAATATTCTTACCATGATCTAGGGTTCAAGATATATTTTCCAATCATACCCCAAACATCAAGAATAAATCATTCCAAAGCATAAAGGATAAGAATAACAACATCAAAGCATAAATTAATATCTCAAAATATCACCATGATACAAAAGAGTTTAAAGGAAGTGCACAGAATCCTAAGAGAATGAAGTTAGCCACTCATGTTGGCCAATACAATGCTCCAATTGATGAAGAAGTGAAGAATTGATGAAGATTAGACGAAACCCTAATAGTAGTCGTGCCTCCTCTTCTCCAAGACTTCTTTCTTTTCTTAAAACACACTTATCTTTTTATAAGAGAATTTGGGTCGGGCCTCGCATCATTCATTCGCTTAAGCGTTCTTCTTTCTCTCAATTTTACTCCAATTATGTTGACAATTATGCTCCTTACTCTTATATCAAGGTATTCTCGAATTCATCCTATATTGGGAGAAAAATATATTAGAATTAACATAAGTTAAGTGGTTTCATAACAATTCAAGGCATAATTATATCAACTTTTTACTATTTAACAACTCCCCCCACCTAGAATCTTGCTTGTCCCAACCAAAGTAGTTTTTCCAAAACCATCACCTATTATCTCTTTCTCTTCCAGAACCACAACATAAAAATTTTCAAAGGTGATGCTCACAATTCCAAATGAAAATAGAACATATAAGCATTCAAGTTACAGAAACCAACAAAGAATAATTAGTCTTCAACTATCCTCAGAGAAGCATGATCTCTCAAATAGAGTTATATACTCATCTCTAATTCTCACAGGTAAGTATTTATCTCATTCAATCACTTCATTTAGACAATCCAATATTGATAATCATCTTCAAGCAATCAACAATTGTTAAACAAGACTTAAATCAAAAGGTCTTTTGAAGCTTGTAATGGGGCTGGGCTAAGAAAGAATTATTGGTTTTTCTGGGATATACAAAAATATTTGAGAAATTTAACTCATATGAACGATTCTTGATTAACAATTCCTCAAGTCAGGTTTCAAACTTCATGCTTTTGTCCCTAACACAATGAAAGTGAGTTAATAATCTCACAAGTTATTATTCCCCCCTTGAACTACTTTTCTATATTTTTTTCTCATGATTTTGCATGTATTCTTTTTGGCTTTGCCAATTTTTTAAGCTTTGCTTTTCCTTTTTCTTTACACCTCTTTTTTTTTTCAAAAAAGAATAACACCCCAATAATACCTGTAGGACAACAATAGCAATACCCAACAATAAGAAAAATAGTGACATTCATACTCATTTTCTTTCTCAAATATAAAAAGGTAGATAAATAGTGTTTATGCTTAAGGGTTCTGTTTAAGAAACAATATTATTTTTGGCTCAGAAGGGATTCAAATGGATGTCCTAAAATTAATGCAGGGTTGGCTATTTGGCTTTGTCCTAGACTTAATGCCTTTATCGTTTTCAAGTCTTGCCAACATGTAATCACATCAAAGAATCAACCAATATCAGTTATCATCACAAAGTGTTAACACTCAATTTTTCTGTTTTTGGTACTCTACTCACCTGAGTTTTGGCTAGCTTCTCCAATTCAGTTAATTCCTAATTCTCCTTATCAATTCTTTTTCACTATCATACTCAACATCCCAAAATCACTTGTTATTGGAAACAATCAAAATGGTTTTCTTCAGTTCCATATTTGAATTAGACAATAAGCAATAATATCATATATGACTCTAAAACCAATTATGGGACAACAAGGGAATTCAAAATTTAAAATAAAGCAAATAAAAACATTAAATTAAAAACAAATGAATTAAAAACATTAAAAATAAAGTAAGTTTCATCCCTCATTTTCTTCACTTGTCATCTACTCCTTATCTTGTGCCTCAACCTCAGATGCAAACTTTCTCACCCCCTCCGAAAAAGTTGGATTGTCCCCAGGCCATTGAAGTAAGGCTTCAAAGTCTAGAGGAGAAGTTCACTGTATACCTGGAGCAATCTTGCAAAGAAAGAACCTAAGGAAGAAAAATGCACAAAAAAAACTTAAACTGCAAAAAGAAAAAAACAAATTCAAAACATTAGGTTGCCTCCCATGAGTGCTTGTTTAACGTCTTCAGCTCGACGCCTATTTGCTTTAGGGCTCATGCAGGTGAGTGATCAAGGTGATATATACGCATTCTCCATCCCTTGACTGTCCTTGTGGGAATGAATTCATTCTTTTCATTGTGAATAACCTTACGACTGTCAGAGATTGGATAAATCATACCTGCTTAAGGAGGTTTGAGTACCTCTTTTTGAATAGCTTTCTTCATAGTCAGACTAAGATGTCTTTGGGGTTGTGCAACATACTTGTAATCTTGTTTTTCAGTTAAGATGGGTAATTCCTCCAATGTATCTATTCTGAGGCAATCTTTCTTGTCTTCCGGTTGTTGTACAACTTCAAACAGATTAAAATTAATTTCATCATCTCCACTTCTAATTTTCAACTTGCCCATGTCAACATCTATAATTACTTTGGCAGTCTTCATAAATGACCTTCCTAGGATCAATGAGACTTCCTCATTTTCCTCCATGTCCATAATTACAAAATCAACAGGAAATATGAATTTATCCACTCTAACTAAAATATCTTCTGCTACTCCGTAAGGAATCTTTAGAGATCTGTCAGCTAGCTGCAGTGTCATTCTTGTAGGCTTTACTTCCAAGTCTCCTATTATTTTAAGCATAGACAAAGGCATTAGATTTATACTAGCACCCAAATCGAGTAATGCCTTACTTACTTGTAATGTCCCAATTGTGACTGGTATAGTGAAACTGCTAGGATCCTTGGACTTTTGAGGTAATGATTTCTGAATTATAGCATTGTATCCTGCTTCTAGCTCCACTGTTTCTACAATAAATCTCCTTTTCTTAGTTAACAACTCTTTCATGAATTTGGCATAAGTCAGCATATGCTCCATAACTTCCATAAATGGAATATTGATCTGTAAATGCTTGAAAATATCCATGAATCTTGCAAACTGTCTTTCTTTATCTATCTGTGAGGGAACCTTTGGATATGGTAACTTCTCTACAAATGGTTTTTGACTCCCCCCTTTTTTTATCTTCTCTTCGTTCTTGCTCTTCATCTTCTTTTACCAAAACTTCTTCTTCAACAACTATATTGTCACCAATCCCCTTACCTACAACTTTTCCACTCCTTGTAGTTATTGAATTGCATTGCTCCTTGGGGTTGGTTTGTGTGTTAGCTGAAAACTGTCCTCCTTGCTGCTGCTCAGATAATTGCTTAGCCAATTGACCTATCTAAGTCTCTATATTTCTGAATGAAGCCTCAGTATTTTTCTGATTAGTCATAGTGCCTTGCATGAATTTTTCTAAAGTTGCCTCAATATTTTTCTGATTAGCCATAGTGCCTTGCATGAATTTTTCTAAAGTATTCTCCAATTTACTTATTCTGTCAGGCACTGAAGGATAATGTTGTTGTTGCTGTTGATATGGAGGTTACTGATATGACTGTTGTTGAAATGCAGGTTGTCTAGTAGATGAGCTAACACCTTGGTTCCACCCAAAATTCTGATTTTGATTTTGATTCCCTCTCCATCCTTGTGTAAAATTATTCTGATAATTATTGGGATTAGGAAAGTTGCCTTGTCTACCTTAACTACTACCTTAGGCCCCCATACAATTAGCTTCTTCTTGCTGAATGTTGCCTTGATAAGAGCATTGTTCATTTGAATGATCACCTCCACACACGTCACAACTCATCTGTTGATTAGGAATAGATTGTACTGTGTGTATTTGTTAAGGTAATTTCTCTATTTTCTGGTTCAATGCTTCAATTTGTTGGGTCAAAATTTTATTCTGGACTAAGAGAGCATCTGTGGTGTTAAGTTCAAGGACTCCCTTCCTTTGAATTGGATGTCTATCATGTTGAGCCTGTTTGTCTGTAAAGGCTAGTGCATCAATAATTCTGGTGGCATGATCAATTTCTACATCCAACATGGATCCTCTTGCTGCAGCCTCTAATAACATCTTTGCATCATGTCACAAGCCAGTGTATAAAATATTCAACTGAGAAACGTCATCAAATCCATAATTTGGGCAACTTCTCAACATTGATTTAAATTTCTCTCATGCTTCACAAAATTGTTCCTCTGCTCCTTGTCTGAAAGAAGTGATGTCAGATTTTGCTTTGATGTAGCAGGATGGTGGGAAAAATCTATTCAGAAACTTCTCTTCTACACTACTCCAATTAGTCAAACTATGATTAGGATGTGCTTTCAGCCACTCCTTTGCCATACCTGCCAAAGAAAAAGGAAATAATATCAAATATGCAGATTCAAGATTTGCTGCTCTAAATCCCATGGTACCAATCAACTCATAAAAAGTAGACAAATGAATATAAGGGTCTTCATGATCCAATCCAGTGAATTGATGAGCACTAATCAAACTTAAGAAGGATGGATTCATCTGCAATGTATGATCATCCAGAATGACAATGTTGGAAAAATGCCTTGGACCTTGTTGCATAGCACAATTTCTAGGAGTTCTTCTAGGTTGATTTGAATTTGGGTTTTGATTTGGATTTATATTTGGATCTGGATTCGAATTCAGATTTGCTCCTTCTTCCGCCATAACTTCTATAATTGGGTCTGGTAAATCAAGTGTGAAAGAAGATACCTGTCCTCTTAAACGCATAAATCAAAAGAGTAACTCAAGCAAATATTAGCACAAACTAAAAACTAAATAATAATAATAATAATAATAATAATAATAATGATCATGATGATGATGATAATAATAATAATAATAATAATAACAATAATAATAATAAAATAAAAACAGAATTAAAAATAAAATACTCAATAAGCTAAACAAAGAATTCTCAAAGAACACCGTTCCCCGGCAACAGCGCCAGAAATACTTATTGAATTATTGGCAAGCGTACCAAAATTATAAATCGCAGTATAGTATTTCAATTAAATAAAAGTCGATCCCACGAGGAACAGTTTCGATGGAAATTTCCAATTATGCTTACTAAGTAGATTAAAACAGATTGCGTTTTTGCAATAAGATTTGAATTGAAATTAAATGACAAAGAACTGTAAATTGTTGAGAAAATATCAATTAAAGGTACTTAGGATTGATTTCCTTCCTTATCCCTCTTTTGTAATGGCTAAATCAATTAAAAACGTCAATTAACCTAACAATGTTGATGCCACCTACTCAAATCATCCATGTTGATTCCTCACACATGAAATTCATAAGAAAACCTAATAAATGTTGATTCCTCACACAATTAAGAGATTTTCCAGCATTAGGGTTAGGGTGTTAAGCAATTGATACATTCATTCCATTCCTGGCAATTAACATAACAAATATTCTTACCGTGATCTAGGGTTCAAGATATATTTTCCAATCATACCCCAAACATCAAGAATAAATCATTCAAAAGCATAAAGGATAAGAATAACAACATCAAAGCATAGATTAATATCTCAAAATATCACCATGATACAAAAGAGTTCAAAGGAAGTACACCGAATCCTAAGAGAATGAAGTTAGCCACTCATGTTGGCCAATACAATGCTCCAATTGATGAAGAAGTGAAGAATTGATGAAGATTAGACGAAACCCTAATAGTAGTCGTGCCTCCTCTTCTCCAAGACTTCTTTCTTTTCTCAAAACACACTTATCTTTTTATAAGAGAATTTGGGTCGGGCCTCGCATCATTCATTCGCTTAAGCGTTCTTCTTTCTCTCAATTTTACTCCAATTATGTTGACAATTATGCTCCTTACTCTTATATCAAGGTATTCTCGAATTCATTCTATATTGGGAGAAAAATATATTAGAATTAATATAAGTTAAGTGGTTTCATAACAATTCAAGGCATAATTATATCAACTTTTTACCATTTAACAACTCCCCCCGACCTAGAATCTTGCTTGTCCCAAGCAAAGTAGTTTTTCCAAAACCATCACCTATTATCTCTTTCTCTTCCGGAACCACAACATAAAAAATTTCAAAGGTGATGCTCACAATTCCAAATGAAAATAGAACATATAAGCATTGAAGTTACAGAAACCAACAAAGAATAATTAGTCCTCAACTATCCTCAGAGAAGCATGATCTCTCAAATAGAGTTATATATACTCATCTCTAATTCTCACAGGTAAGTGTTTATCTTATTCAATCACTTCATTTAGACAATCCAATATTGATAATCATCTTCAAGCAATCAATAATTGTTAAAGAAGACTTAAATCAAAAGGTCTTTGAGGCTTGTAATGGGGCTGGACTAAGAAAGAATTATTGGTTTTTCTGGGATATACAAAAATATTTGAGAAATTCAACTCATATGAACCATTCTTGATTAAAAATTCCTCAAGTCAGGTTTCAAACTTCATGCTTTTGTCCCTAACACAATGAAAGTGAGTTAATAATCTCACAAGTTATTATTCCCCCCTTGAACTACTTTTCTATATTTTTTTCTCATGATTTTGCATGTATTCTTTTTGGCTTTGCAAATTTTTTAAGCTTTGCTTTTCCTTTTTCTTTACACCTCTTTTTTTTTTTTTAAAAGAATAACACCCCAATAATACCTGTAGGACAACAATAGCAATAGCCAACAGTAAGAAAAATAGTGACATTCATACTCATTTTCTTTCTCAAATATAAAAAGGTAGATAAATAGTGTTTAGGCTTAAGGGTTCTGTTTAAGAAACAATATTATTTTTGGCTCAGAAGGGTTTCAAATGGATGTCCTAAAATTAATGCAGGGTTGGCTATTTGGCTTTGTCCTAGAATTAATGCCTTTATCATTTTCAAGTCTTGCCAACATGTAATCATATCAAAGAATCAACCAATATCAGTTATCATCACAAAATATTGACACTCAATTTTTCTGTTTTTGGTACTCTACTCACCTGGGTTTTGGCTAGCTTCTCCAATTCAGTTAATTCCTAATTCTCCTTATCAATTCCTTTTCACTATCATACTCAACATCCCAAAATCACTTGTTATTGGAAACAATCAAAATGATTTTCTTCAGTTCCAGATTTGAATTAGACAATAAGCAATAATCTTATATATGCTTCTAAAACAAATTATGGGACAGCAAGGGAATTCAAAATTTAAAATAAAGCAATTAAAAATATTAAATTAAAAACAAAGGAATTAAAAATTGGTTTTTTCAGTTCCAGATTTGAATTAGACAATAAGCAATAATCTCATATATGGCTCTAAAACAAATTATGGGACAGCAAGGGAATTCAAAATTTAAAATAAAGCAATTAAAAATATTAAATTAAAAATAAAGGAATTAAAAACATTAAAAACAAAGTAAGTTTCCTCCCTCATTTTCTTCACTTGTCATCTACTCCTTATCTTGTGCCTCGACTCTGAGACTTTCTCACCCCGTCCGGAAAAGTTGGATTGTCCCTAGGTCATTGAAGTAAGGCTTCAAAGTCTTGAGGAGAAGTTCACTGTGTACCTGGAGCAATCTTGCAAATAAAGAACCTAAGGAAGAAAAATGCACAAAAAAAACTTAAACTGCAAAAATAAAAAAACAAATTCAAAACACTAGGTTGCCTCCCATGAGCGCTTCTTTAACGTCTTCAGCTCGACGTCTATTTGCTTTAGGGCTCATGCAGGTGAGTGATCAAGGTGATATATACGCATTCTCCATCCCTTGACTGTCCTTATAGGAATGAATTCATTCTTTTCATTGCGAATAACCTTATGACTGTCAGAGATTGGATAAATCATACCTGCTTCAGGAGGTTTCAGTACCTCTTTTTGAATAGCTTTCTTCATAGTCAGACTAAGATGTCTTTGGGGTTGTGCAACAGGCTTGTAATCTTGTTTTTCAGTTGAGATGGGTAATTCCTCCAAAGTATCTATTCTGAGGCAATCTTTCTTGTCTTTCGGTTGTTATACAACTACAAACAGATTAAAATTAACTTCATCATCTCCACTTCTAATTTTCAACTTGCCCATGTCAACATCTATAATTACTTTGGCAGTCTTCATAAATGGCCTTCCTAGGATCAATGGGACTTCCTCATTTTCCTCCATGTCCATAATCACAAAATCAATAGGAAATATGAATTTATCCACTCTAACTAAAACATCTTCTGCTACTCCGTAAGGAATCTTTAGAGATCTGTCAGCTAGCTGCAGTGTCATTCTTGTAGGCTTTACTTCTAAGTCTCCTATTCTTTTAAGCATAGACAAAGGCATTAGATTTATACTAGCAACCAAATCGAGTAATGCCTTACTTGTAATGTCCCAATTGTGACTAGTATAGTGAAACTGCCAGGATCCTTGGACTTTTGAGGTAATGATTTCTGAATTATAGCGCTGCATCCTGCTTCTAGCTCCATTGTTTCTGCAGTAAATCTCCTTTTCTTAGTTAACAACTCTTTCATGAATTTTGCATAAGTCTGTATCTGCTCCATAGCTTCCATAAATAGAATATTGATCTGTAAATGCTTGAAAATATTCATGAATCTTGCAAACTGTCTTTCTTTATCTATCTGTGAGGGAACCTTTGGATATGGTAACTTCTCTACAAATGGTTTTTGACTCCCTCCTTTTTCTATCTTCTCTTCGTTCTTCTTAGAGTCAGTCCCGTATTCGGGGACGAGAGTCTTTATAGTGCGAGAGATTGCCAAAACGCATCCTCATAGTTGAAGATTTGTAATAAAAGCTTGCTACGGAGGTTCTTTTCACTTCTCTTCTCTTTTATTGCTTTATTTACTGCTTTATGTATGCAATAGAAAATAGAATCATGTAGATATCCATTTTTTAATATTGTGTAATAAAATAGGGTAATAACGTAATTTCTCTTAATCTTTACTTTATGAATTAATCCATCATAGGGAACCCGAAAGGGGTGTCGTGGGGGTGCTAACACCTTCCCCACACGTAACTAACTCTCTAACCTAACTCTGGTTATAATGGCCAAGTTTGGTTTTTCTTAAAATCAACGCCTTTTTATCCTTTTCCAATGTTTATGGTCAAAACATTGGTGGCGACTCCATAAGAACCTTTTTGCGAAAACCTTGCTTTTATTAGAGGATAGTTCAGTTGTTGAGCACCTCGGGAGAAATGATCACATTTTTAAATAAAACGCGAGTCTAAACCATCTTTTCGCAACCGCTCGCATAAACGTTCGAGATGTCCCTAGACGTGAGAACAAATGGTGGCGACAGTCCCCACTCTCCAGCCTTTCGACCATGCTTAGCACTAAGGTCATAGTCAGTCTTTGTGCCAAAAGAGGAAGGTTATCACCTTGAGTGGTGGTTTCCGATCATACCGGTGGGCATATGACCCTCACTATGGAAAACTGTACCTACCACTCACTCCCTATGGATTTCTCACTTGCCCCCGGGTACAGAGGGAACTGTTGTGTGCAAAGGTTTGTGTACAATTTGTATTTCAAAAATTGCGTAAAATAAACAAATAATAGTTATTAAAGCCAAACATGTAAACATGTTATAATACAAGGTAGGGTAAAAGCGAAATTTCTAAGTTTATTTATTAAACTGGCCCATCACTAAATGGGATCAACTCTCTAGGCTTCCCCAGTGGAGTCGCCATCTGTCACCGCCGTCAAAAGAGGCGGTCGGAGCGACGCGATGGTTCCGACTTTCCATTTTTCGCATTTTTATGGGTGAGGTTACAACGCCTTTAGGTTTTCCGATAACCGGGCTGAACCAAAGGGCGAGGTTATTTGAAAGGGTATTCTTAGATCGTTCGATAACCGGGCTGACCTAAGAACAAGTTTGAAAGGGTTCTTATGGAGTCGTCACTGATGTTTTTACCAGAAACATCGAAAAAGGAAAGAAAAAGGCGTTGGTTTTTTCAAAAACCAACTTTGGTCGTTAAAACCAGAGTTGGGTAAGGGAGTTAGTTACGTGTAAGGGAGGTATTAGTTCCCTTACGACGCCCCTTTCGGGTTTCATATGACAGACCAGTTATTTTATAAATAAAATTTTGAAATGACGTTTTTACCCTTTTATTTGCGGAATTAAAATGATGACTACATGACCCTAATAGCTACTGTGCAATTTAATATAAGTAAAAAGAACAATAAAAGAGAAGGAGAGAGTGAAGAAACCTCTGAAGCAAGCTTTTGATTAATTCTCGTAAAAATTAGGGTGCGTTTTGGGAGCCCTTCGCTCTTACAACGTCGAATTCTCTCTTGAAAATGCTATAAAAACTCTCTTAAACACTTAGAAACTCTGGAAATGCTTTGGAGGGGCTCTAAGATAATAATTTTGAGAAATTGCAGGAGGAAATGTGGAAGAACTGTGTGAAATGAAGGGGAGAGCGACCCCTATTTATAAGGATTTGCGTCTGTCAGGTCGAGACGGCGGTCTCGACTTGCCAAATGGCGAGAGGGTCGTCTCACCAAACGGGAGGGGGGTCTCGCCACTGGTAAGTGGTGGCGAGACGGCCGTCTCGCCAAAGGAGATGGCGATCTCGACTTACCATTGGTCAAGAAGGCGGTCCCGAAAAGCGAGACAGCGGTCTCAACCCCTGAAGGTGAAAATCCTTATTTTTTGTACAAAAAAGCCTTCCTACTCTAATATGGGGCCTAATAGTCTCTCCTAGTGGCTTTTTAGGCTTTGTCCATCTTCGAATAGGAGGTCTTCTGCTCTTATTTTGAGGTCGGACAAGATTTGGGGTCTACAATCAAAATAGGGGGAGAAATTATTTAAAGCCTCTTATGCTTATTAAATTTAAATGTTGTCTGGTATGTTTAATGTTTTTGTTAGTTGTGACAGATAAAATAGTTTATTACAAAGGTCTTTAAAGGAAATTTTGATCATCATCAAAAAGGGGGAGATTGTTGAAACATACAAGGATATGAATGTTGAACATACATGGATATGAAGATTGTAGATTTTGATGATGATTCAAGAATAAAGGACTTAAAGATTTGAAGACTTGTAATGTTATGTAATAACTCTGTGTTTTATGATTTTGAGTCTGTAATATTAGAGTCTAAGATAGCCAGCACATAGTCCACTCTTTAAAGGCTTTAAAAACTTATTTTTATCAAAAACATACTGGATTAATCGATTAAATGGCAGGATAATCAATTATTATAGAGAAAAAACCATTTTCAGCATCTGCTCTCTAGAATAATCGATTAAACCCTTTGTTAATCAATTAACTGGGCTGTTAATCGATTAAATGCCCAGTTAATCAATTAAACTGAGCTGTTTTGGGTTCCCCGCGAATTTGGCTCTGGAATAATCGATTAACACTCCAGATAATCGATTATTTCAGTCAGATATGTGTTTTTAATTTCAAAATTGGACCAAGTTTCGAAAACCCTATTCCCAATTCATCTGTTTTCGAAAATCCCCAATTCCCAAACCCTAATCTCTCTACTTAAGGTTCTCTAAGGCTCTCTGCCAATTGAACAATCTTTTTCAAACAAAAGTTGAGAGTTGTGACTGCCAGAGAACTGTTTGTTGGAGGAAAAAGGCGCTTTTGAAACCTAGTGTGGGCTAGAAGCGATAAGAATCACTGAGTGGGTTTTCTTGGTGGATTGTGTGTTGTGCCGTCTCTAGGGAAAGTTGTTCTTCATCCTTTGTGGATTCAAAGGAGGTGTTCATCTCTTGTGTGACTCAAGAGAGGTGTATTCTTTACCTTATCTTTTCATTTGTAATCTGTTTGTATAACTATGATTATAGTGACAACGTTAATCCTCTGTTTGAGTGATTAGCAACTGGACGTAGGGTCTTTTGATCTGAACCAGTATAAATCGACTGTGTAATACTCTATCCTTCCTCTATTTAATTTACACAGCATTTTAATCCGTGAAATTTGGGAAAAATTTTAAAACCCTAATTTTTGTTTAAGAAACCAATTCACCCCGCCTCTTGGTTTTTGTCTATAAACGCAAACATTCCGCTACGCGATTCTAACAAGTGGTATCAGAGCTTGCTTTGATAGTCATTCAATTTTCGAAAATGGCCGGACAAAATCAAACGTTTGCCGAGGGTGCTTCTATCAATAGACCCCCACTTTTTGCGAGGCAAAATTATCCCTTTTGGAAAGTTAGAATGCAAATATTTTTGGAGTCTATTGATAGAGGTGTTTGGGATGCAATTTTAAATGGTCCTTTTATTCCTAAAATTTCTGAAAACGGAGTAGAAGTATCAAACCAATTTTTTAGATGGACGGTTGAAGAAAATAGAAAAGCCCAATATGATGTTAGGGCTAGAAATATTATTTCATCTACTTTAACCCTTGATGAGTTTTACAGGATCTCTGTTTGTAAAAGTGCTCAAGAAATGTGGGAAATGTTAAGAGTAACCCACGAAGGTACCGACGATGTTAAAAGAGCACGGAAGAATTCATTGATCCAAGAATATGAGATGTTCCGGATGCAACAAGGAGAAACAATCTTTGACGTTCAAAAGCGTTTCACACACATAACTATGTTCTTGTTATGGGGACCTAAGATTACTATGTTCTTGTTTTGTAGGAAACTTCCAAATCCAAGAAGTCTATGTGGTATCTTGATAGTGGATGCTCAAAACATATGACCGGAGACAAAACGAAATTTGTAAGTTTCAAAGCTAAATAACAAGGATATGTAACCTATGGGGACAACAACAAAGGAAAGATACTTGGAATTGGAAATATTGGTGGTGCAAACACTTTGGAGATAAAGGATGTGCTTCTTGTCGATGGGCTAAAGCATAATCTCCTAATTATAAGTCAACTTTGTGACAAAGGATTCAAGGTAATATTTGAAAGTAAGTTTTGTACCATACAGTTAGTGAATTCTGAAAATGTAGCATTGAAAGGTATTAGGCATAATAATATATTTTTTATTGATTTGGATTGTATACATGATACTAGTATAACATGCTTAGTTGCTAAGGAAGAAAACCCATGGTTATGGCATAAGAGAGCGACTCATATAAATATGCATCAATTAAACAAATTATTAGCAAAGGACTTAGTTGTTGGTTTGCCTAAGTTAAAATTTGAAAAAGATAGATTATGTGATGCATGTCAAAAAGGTAAACAAGTAAAATCATCATTTAAATCTAAGAATGTTATTTCCACATCAAAACCTTTAGAACTTTTACACTTAGATTTATTTGGTCCATCTAGGATAAAAAGTTTTGGTGGAAATTATTATACTCTTGTAATTGTTGATGATTTTTCTAGATATACTTGGACATTTTTCTTAACATTAAAAAGTGAAGCTTTTAAGATTTTTAGGAAGTTTGCAAAGCAAATTCAAAATGAGAAAGACTTAAGAATTAAGGTATTAAGAAGTGACCATGGTGGAGAGTTTCAAAATGAATGGTTTGAAAATTATTGTGAGGAAAATGGAATTTTGCATAATTTTTCTGCACCTAGGACTCCACAACAAATTGGTGTAGTAGAAAGGAAAAATAGGTCACTAGAGGAACTTGCTAGAACAATGCTAAATGAATCAAATGTTCCTAAATATTTTTGGGTTGATGCTGTAAGTACTGCATGTTATGTGTTGAATAGGATGCTTATTAGGTCAACTATAAAATTAACTCCTTATGAATTGTTAAATGGTAGAAAGCCTAATGTTGCTCATTTGAAAATATTTGGATGTAAATGATTTATTTTAAATAATGGAAAAGATAACTTAGGAAAATTTGACTCAAAAGTCGATGAGGGCATTTTCTTAGGTTATTCACTAACTAGCAAGGCTTATAGAGTTTTCAACAGAAGAACTTTAAATGTTGAAGAATCTGTGCATGTCACCTTTGATGAAATTGTAGACCTTGAGGGAAATCCTCTTGAGTCAAATAAAGAACTTGCAGGTGATGATGAGTACATAAAAGAGGCTCTAGAAGAAATGTATTTGAATGAGAATGAGCCTTCTCAACCAATTGAATTAGCAAAAGAGTGACAATCAACAAGAGGACTCTCAATGGACAATATAATTGGTGATATCTCAAAAGGGGTAAGAACTAGAAATATGACCAATTTTTGTATGTTTGTAGCTTTTGTTTCACAGATAGAACCCAAAAGTGTTGAAGAAGCTCTTAAAGATGACCAATGGTGCATAGCAATGCAAGAAGAACTTAATCAATTTGAAAGGAATCAAGTCTGGGAATTAATTCCAAGAGAAGAATCACATCAAGTAATTGGAACAAAATGGATATTTAGAAACAAACTTGATGAAGATGGAAATATAACAAAGAATAAAGCCAGACTTGTTGCCAAAGGTTACTGTCAAGAGGTAGGTATTGATTATGATGAAACTTATGCTCCTGTTGCCAGGTTAGAGGCTATACGCCTACTTCTTGCTTATGCCTCATTGATGAAATTTAAATTATATCAAATGGATGTTAAAAGTGCATTTTTAAATGGGTTTATTAAAGAAGAAGTATATGTGGAACAACCCCCTGGATTTGAAGATTTTAAATATCCCAATCATATTTTTAAATTGAAGAAAGTGTTATATGGTTTGAAACAAGCTCCTAGGTCTTGGTATGAAAGATTAAGTAGTTTTCTAACTTCAAATGATTTTTCTAGAGGAAAAATTGATTCCACTTTGTTTATTAAGAAAGTAAAAGAACATATATTATTAGTTCAAGTATATGTTGATGATATCATTTTTGGATCAACTGATAATTCATTGTGTGTAGGATTTGCTAAGATAATGCAGGGAGAATTTGAAATGTCAATGATGGGAGAATTAACATTCTTCCTTGGACTTCAAATCAAACAACTTAAAGATGACATTTTTGTCTCTCAAACCAAATACTGCAAAGAGATTCTCAAGAAATTTGGAATGGACACTTCAAAGGAAGCTAACAAACCCATGAGAACTTCATGCTATTTAGACAAGGATGAATCAGGTTTGGAAATTAATCAATCTATGTATAGAGGTATGATAGGTTCACTGTTATACTTAACTGCAAGTAGACCTGATATTATGCATTCTATTTATGTGTGTGCTAGATTTCAAGCATGTCCAAAAGAATCTCACTTAACTGCAGTAAAAAGAATTTTAAAATATTTAAAAGGAACTACAGGTTTTGGTTTATGGTTTCCATCTGAAACTTCTCCTAGTTAAATAAATTATTCTGATGCTGATTATGGTGGATGTAAAATAGATAGAAAGAGTACTAGTGGAACATGTCATTTGTTAGGATTATCATTAGTGTCTTGGCATTCTAAGAAACAAACATGTGTTGTTTTATCCACTACTGAAGCTGAATATATTGCAGCTGGTAATTGCTGTGCTCAAATTTTCTGGATGAAACAACAATTAGAAGACTATAGTATCTTTCTAAGTGATATTCCTTTGATGTGTGATAATACAAGTGCAATAAATCTTACTAAGAATCTAGTAATGCACTCTAGAACTAAGCATATAGAGATCATACATCATTTCTTAAGAGATCATATTAGTAAAGGAAATTGTAAAATTGAATATGTTGATATAAAGCATCAATTAGTAGATATTTTTACTAAACCTCTTCCCAAGGATAGATTCTATGATCTTAGAAGAGACTTAGGAATATTAGATATAGCTTAAAATCTGCTTAACTAATCAATTTTTGCATGATTGTACTGTAATAATCGATTATGTAGGGTGTTAATCGATTATCATGTGTCTAAACCTTAAAAATTTGATGATCTCTCTGGAATAATCGATTATTTGAAGCAATAATCGATTATTTGCACCTAAATATTCAAAATCTGAAGTTTCTCTATGAAATAATTGATTATTTCAAGCAATAATCGATTATCTACTCATTTAATCGATTAACAACATCAGTTAATCGATTATCTGGTTCACTTGATGGTTTAATCGATTAACTGAGGCTTTAATCGAATAAACTGGGACGTTTTCTTGTTCTAGCCATTTGAAACGACTATTTTGGCACTCTTTCACCCAAATATGACCGTTTATGACCGTTTTTCTTGTTTCCTATATATAGGAAACCTTCATTTCACTTCTCCACATCTCAAATTCTTGAATCCAAGCATTCTTGCATCATTCAAGCTCTCTTGCTTTCTCCCAACCTCACTTGCCTTCAAAACTCTCTTGTTTTCTTTCCTTCTCATCCTAATGGCTTCCTCATCTCGTGCTAAAATCCCCACAAGAAGAAGATCTACCCCTGCCTCTCATCCCCGTCCAAATTAAGTTGAAGGATGGATCTCAGACGATGAGGGTAGACAAGAATTTCTCACCTTCTGGAAGAAAAGGGGTATCATCACTCCAAAATATATTATTCGTGATCAATTCATCAATAAGGGATTTAATTTTCCAAATCTTCTTGAAATTCAAGGTGTCCTCCCATTTATCCAAATGCAAGGTACTTACTACCCTGATCTAGTTAGGGTATTCTATTTTCGTTTTAAATTTAGAGATCATGTAACTACTTCTCGAGTAAAGGGTGTGACTATCATCCTTGATGACGATATATGGGAAAATGTTTCCCATTTTAATATAAGAGAGGATGCTATCAATATTTTTGCGGAGTTAGAAGACTTTGACAGAATTATGGCTTACCGATCATTTCTCCACAACCCCTCCATGGAAATTAGGCGTCTTCTATTGGCCGACCCATTAAAGAAGGAGGAACGCTTGCTATTGCATCTTATTGTCTGGATTTTATGTCCCCGGGCAACCAACCATGCCCAATGCTCATCTATTGATCTTCGCATTATTCATGTCATCATGAATAATGAGCCAATTGACTGGGGTAGTCTAGTCACCATGACAATGCTTAAAGCTAAGCGTCATCCTACTTTCAAAATCCCATATGCTCTTCTTATTTCTCGTATTTTAGAATACAAAGGAGTGAATGTTGAAGGAGAGCAAAAGGTAAGGAAGATAAATTCTAATTGCATGCTTGACAGCACACTAACTCAGTTACAAATGGTGCGTGTCAATGGAATCTACGTGCACAAAGATGACGTTCCCAACATGGCTGAAAATGTTGAAGATTTTGATGAAGAGATGCCTGCAGCTGCTGAATTTCCTACTGAAAATATACATACTGTTGAGACATCATCTGCCCCTCTTACATCCCGCCAATCAATGGAAGATATGCTTTTTGATATGAATCAAAGAATGCAAGAATTATTAACTATCTCTCAAGAACGACATGAGGAAATCATTCGCCGTATCTCAGATGTAGATGATAGGGTTTGTAACCTAGAGGATAGATTTGATGCTCAATTCAATAGCGATAGTGAAGAGTTTTAATCTCTTCCTCATATATTCTTGTTTGTCATTACTTTATTTTATGGAATAAATTTGGTATTCTTTGCTTTGTTTGAGGGGGAGCTATTTTCTATATCTTATGCACTTATTGAGGGGGAGCTTTTCATTTCTTTTTTATTATAATCAAAATAGGGGGAGAAATTATTTAAAGCATCTTATGTTTATTAAATTTAAATGTTGTCTAGTATGTTTAATGTTTTTGTTAGCTGTGACAGATAAAACAGGTTATTACAAAGGGATTTAAAGGAAATTTTTATCATCATCAAAAAGGGGGAGATTGTTGAAACATACAAGGATATGAATGTTGAATATATATGGATATGAAGATTGTAGATTTTGATGATGATTCAAGAATAAAGGACTTAAAGATTTGAAGACTTGTAATGTTATGTAATAACTCTGTTTTTATGATTTTGAGTCTGTAATAACACCTGTTTTATAACCTGTTATAAAAGGAGCATCATGTCTATCTTGTAAATCACCCAAAATCTCTTCCTTCTCTTTTCTACTAGTGCATTACATTATAGTTGAGTCTCTTATTTATGAGAGAATATTATTATTGTTTTCTCCTTACATTTAAAGAGGATATTGTAAATTTCTTTCGGTAGTAAAATTCTATTATTGCCTGTCGCCGCCGTCCGTTCCGACATCTAGGAACATCTCGAACGTTTATGCGAGCGGTCACGAAAAGATGGTTTAGACTCGTGTTTTATTTTTAAATGTGTTTATTGCTTCCGAGGTGCTCAAAAACTGAACTATCCTCTAATAAAAGCAAGGTTTTCGGAAAAGGGTTCTTATGGAGTCACCACCAATGTTTTGACCGTAAACATTGGAAAAGGATAAAAAGGCGTTGATTTTAATAAAAACCAAACTTGGTCATTATAACCAGAGTTGGGTAAGGGAGTTAGTTACGTATGGGGAAGGTGTTAGCACCCCACAACGCCTCTTTCGGGTTCCCTATGACGAATTAATTCATTATGTAAAGATTACGAGAAATTACGCTATTACCCTATTTTATTTATACAATATTTAAAAATGGCTATCTACATGATTTTATTTTCTATTGCATACATAAAGCAATAAAAGAGAAGAGAAGTGAAAAGAACCTCCGTAGCAAGCTTTGTATTGCAAATCTTTAACTGTGAGGATGCGTTTTGGCAATCCCCCTCTCTACAAAGACTCTCCTCCCTAAATACAAGATCGACTCTACTAAAATTTTAAGAAGAATCGAATGCTGGAATAATATTCCTTAACCGATTGTTACCTTTTTAGGAAATCGGAGAGTTCATTCGAAAGAGGGAGAGAAGACAAGTGTATGGGGTGTGAAAAATGCTCAAATGAGCTTCCTATTTATAGTTTTCGCAGCCTGGCAGCTCGGGAAGGCCGTCTGGGGTGCAGAAAATAGGAATGGGCGTCTGGGGAGGCCGGGACGGCCGTCTGGGATTTGGGACGGTCGTCCCAAGTGACAAAAATGGCCGAGACGGTCGTCTGGCATGTGGGACGGTCGTCTGGGCTGGCTGGGACGGCCATCCCGACTTCGGGGACGACCATCTCGACTGTTTTGGCCAGATTTTGTGTTCTGGGACTCCCGGGAAGCTTTCCTTTCTTTATTCGGAAGTCGATTGATGCCGATAGACGTCCACCGAAGCTTTATCTTCAGATAGGAAGTCTTTTTAGCCTTTATTGAGAGGCCGGACAAAATTAGGGGTCTACATTGCCTATTGTCAGTTTTGTTTCTTTTTTCTCATCTTTTATTTTAGTTGTGAGTTCTTATGCAGTTACTCTGATACTAACAGTGATATCAAAGTTGATGATTGGTTTCTTATTTATTTATGATATTATTCTGCTGCTATATATAGTCATTAGAATAATGTTGAAAACAATTCTTAGTACGTTTTATGGTTGATGTTAATTTGATCTTCCACATCAGAAAAGATTTATTCTAGTTACTGGATATAAAGTGTGGTAGTGTGACAGTGCATGTCTAGGAAAAGTTTTGACAAGAAAAAACTTGGTATTTAAGTGTGTCCATTAGTGACCCACCTCTCTTTCTTGGGAACTTTCCTCGTGTACTAGTTATGGTTTACGCTGTTGTTCCAGTAGGCAATTTTATTCATATGGAAAGGTGCATAAGTAAGTTAAAACCGTGACAACAAAATATGACATAGAGAAGTTTAACAGGAATAGTTTCTCATTGTGGAAATTGAAGTTGAAGGAAATTTTGAGAAAAGACAATTGTGTAGAAGCAATTGGAAAGATACCGTGGGCATCACAAATCCAAGGTGGTAAGAAATTAACAATAACGTTATAGAAAATTTGTGGAGAAGGATACAAAGAAGGAGATTTGGGAGTCCCTCGTGAAATTGTATCAGGAGGAAACACATATTGGACTTAGTTTATTATGATGTGTTGGAATCGCCAGTATATCCCTTAGAGGGACCAAATATTTTGTGTCAATGATGCCAATGATTACTCCAAGAGATTATGCGTATACCACATCAAGAGGAAGTCTGTGTTTTTGAAGTTCGGGAAAGAAAAATTCTTGGACTATGCTAAAAATGTGAATGACTATTTCTTGTGGATCCCACTATCTACAAGGTTATTGTTAGCGGTGATACAAATATTATTTTTCTTTAAGGTGAACTTGGAAAAATGATTAGTGTACTCCAGCTAGAAGACTTAAAAAAAAAGGAAACTTGGTTTGTAGGTTGACCAAATCTTTGTACGATTTAAAACAGGTGTCCAAATGTTAGTACAAAATATTTGATTCTTCATGATTAGCCTTGATTACAATAGACTAAGTTCAGACTATTATATCTATTACAATAGATTTGATGAAAATAATTTTGTCATTTTGTTGTTGTATGTGGATGACATGTTGGTGGTAGACTCCAATAAAGTTCGAATTCAGGTTTTGAAAGCATAGTTGGCTAGGAAGTCTGATATGAAGAACTAGGAACCAAAAAATAAGATTTTAGGGATGCAAATTCACCGAGACATAAAAGATAGGAATGTTTGTCTTTATCGGAAGAATACTTACTGAAGGTCTTGCAGTACTTCAACATGCAAGAGTGTAAGTCAATATTTACCCCATTTTTTATCAAGTTATCCTCAAGTATGAATCCTAGCAATATAGTAGGGAGGATGGAAATATCTCACATACTGTATGTATCAACGGTGGGAAGTCTTATGAAATACCATGATCGGTACAAAACCAAACATTGTACAAGCAGTGAGATCAGTTAATAGATAAATGGAAAATTGTGGTGGAGAGCATGAGTATTATCAAGAGAATTCTTATCAAAGGAACCTTGGGTGTTGTATTATGTTTCGTAGGATCAAAACTAGTTGTCAGATGTTATGTTTGTTCATGTTTTATAGGTGATCTTGATGAGTTTACCTTTGTTGGAGAGACAATAATTTATTATCCAGTTATAGGATATTGTAGCTCTGTCTATCACAAAAATTGAGTACATGGAAGTCATTCAAACATGTAAGGAAGCTATTTGCATTAAGAGGATACTGGAGGAATTCGAGCACAAACAACAACAAATTGTTGTATATTGTGATAGTCAGAGTGTCTTACACATTGTAAGAAATTTTACCTCGTATTTCAGTATAAAGTAAGAAGAACCTAGTAGATGTTATGACAGTCGGTTAGTTTTGACAACTTTTCGTAGAGGCGATCCTACTGAACGTCTATTACAATAACAACATGAAAAACATTAATAATGTATTGTGAAGATTTTTGATTAATTTAATCAAAATTTTCAAGTGGGAGATTGTGAAAATATGATAAGATAAGTCTCACATTAGATAAATCTCTTCCTTCTCCTTTTAATAGTGCATTGCATAATAGCTCGATCTCTCATTTTCCAGAGAATATTATTATTGTTTTCTTAGATTTAAAGAGGATATTGTAAATTTCTTTCCATAAAATTTTATTATTGCTTATTCTCAATTTTGTTTCACTTTTCTCATTTTTTATTTTAAGATAAATTAGAACTCCAATAGATGATCGGTGATAAATTATCACTTTCTATTTTTGTTTACATTTTAATACTTGATTACAGATATATTTGTTTGCGGTCTTTATAGGGTCATATATGTGTTTGAGTACCTAATAATATTTGATAAAATTATATTTATCGCATCTGTTTTATAAATATAATTGAAATAAAAGATATTTTATATATTTTTAATTTTCTTTTAAAGTTTATTTTTTGATAATTTTTAAAATTATTAATTAAATTTGAATTCTTATTATTTTAAAATTAAAAACACTATAACGATAGCATATGTAAAGTAAGTTGACCAGAAATTTAATAAAGTATTGGGAGAAAAAAGTTTAATTAAATTCTATGTTCCTACGATTTTATTTTTATTTATTTACATGTAAACTGTACCAAAAGATTTATTCAAGTTCTACCGTTTTCTTTTCTATTATTCCTATTCTATAATTCATTTATTAAAAATATTAAAACGATGATATCAGCACGCGTCGCGTTAATAAAAATATTGTACGTGTCATGACGCATAATATACGTCATATCTATAAATTTTGACGTTATAGCAACCGTAAATGATTAAAATGAAAAAAATAATAACGTCAGAATTAAAACATTTAAACTATTTTTATACAGAAATAAAAAATTAGAAAATAATTTAATGAGATAAAATATGAAAATAAATTACACACACTATGAAGGAAAATTTTGAAATATTTTGAGAGCACGAAAATTAAAATGTTAAAATTTAATTGAAAATTAATGTAAATTAAAAATCATAAATGGAAAATTATATTAAAATAATCATACAAATTTACTTTATAAAAATATTCCTCAAGAGAAATATTTAGTAAAAAAAAAATATGTCATGCATTTTGATTAATATCAAATAATCCTATCAATTAGTTAAATAAATTGAAATTACTCATAAAACTTAATCAGACCGTGAATGGGTCATCATTATCGCGGCATTGGTGTGGCTTCAAAAGCTTTACCAATTAATAATAGGAGAGGCTGGACCCTACAATTTAAATACTGGATTATGAATGATTTGCTGATAATTACGCGACATTAGACTTTGATAAAGTAATAAATACTCTTCAATATTGCATATTGATGATGATGATGATGATGGAAAGCGTAATTCAGTGAAATTCTTCTATGAAATAAAACTTTATCATACATTTTATTTGCATAAAATAATCTTATAAATTAAAGAAATTAAATGAAGTTAAGTATTTAATATAATTCAAATCTTGAATGGCATCGTTAAGTTGACATTGGTGTCTTTAAAAGCTTTACCAATATTTGGAGAAGTAGGAACTGCATATATTTCTTCCACCCTTGTTATTAGTTTTCTTGTTTCTTTGTGGATAATCATGTCTCTTGCTGGTAAACTCAGCATTGAAATTGGGGTTCATGCAACTGCTGCAAAGTGGTTCAGTCTTTTCGCAACTCAACTCCATCATGTTCAAAACCTCACTGATAGAGTCCATGAAACAAAGTTGCATCATGGTGTAGACTGGCATCACGATGAGTCCATCAAACACTGGACTTCTACCATAGGTATAAACTTCCAACTATATTAATAAGCAACAAAATTGGTTGATTAATGCACTCTAATTTTTGTATGATTCTTATACAATGAATATTCACGTTATTGTTGGTCTTGCTTGCTTGTCAAACCCTAGATGGTAAGGTTACAACATACCATGAGAGTATTGAATCCGTTGATGAGGCCAACAAAACAATCTCGTACAAACTCTTCGGTGGAGATTTCGATCAAAAGTTTAAGGTCTTTAAGCTCATATTTCAAGCAATTCAGAAGGATGAAGGTGGTTCCATCATCAAATGGACCATTGAATATGAGACTACTAGTGAGGAAGTTGATTCTCCATTTGGCTTCCTCGAATTCTTGCACAAAGGAAGCAAAGATGTTGATGGAAATCTTCTCAAGGCATAGCTCCAATAAGAAGTATAAAATAATGGGGTTGTCCTAAGGTTGAAGTGATTATATTTACAAAATGTGTGATGTTTGACGATAATAATGGCTATGTTTGGTCCTTTTGTTTGTGTGGAATAAATATGCATGGGTATGCATGTTCGTGATGCATTTGAAGTTTATTACATTAATATGTTACTCATTTGTGTAAATATATATTTTCGTATTGTCCGTACCTTATATTATGGTTCCTTAATTGTTATAGTTATGTTTGATTTGCCACATAATTTTTCTATGATAGATGTCGAGGAATTTAATGAACCAGCTTTCAATCAAAAGCAGGAATATATTTACATGTTTGTTATCAGAAAATTGATCGTACTTTGTTCAAATTTTGTGTTGTGGAACGATTTTTCAACGTCCTTGATATCAACCAGAAAATTCTTTAAGATGCTCTTACACGAAATGAACAATTTATGTTAAATAAAGACAATATCTTAAATGTTTATTTAAATTCATTACATATTTTATATAAAGTATTTTAAAACTGAAATGATTAATGTAGTTTAGTTTACTATATTAAAATTAATTTAATTATTTTATTCTATTACGTGACTCATGTAAAATATAAGGATCTATTGATTATTATGTGAAGTCAGAATAAAATAAAGATAAAATAAAATAAAAAACCTACGATAACCAACTTGATGGACGGTGATTAATAAAAAGAATTAGAGTTCATGTCTCGACCATAAGTTTTTTTTTTACGATAAATCATCAGGAAAACGTGAAAAGATAAAGAAAGACAAAGAGATAGATTGAGAAAAAGGAGGTTCGAGAACAAAAAGATTAAAGAATATACGCTCATTGATCAAGGTTAATCTTTTTATTATGATTCATGTATTCATGTATGTTATATTGTGAAAATCAATAATCTAAAGATCTTCTATAGTAGTTTTCTAAAATAAATTAAGAATGTAGAAAAACTACAAATTAACTTATGTGTGGTATCAGAGCATGTGTTATTAGATTTGTGATTTTCTTCTTAAGATAGTTTTTCCAAATTATGATAAGCCCTAATTATAAATTTAGGGATTTCTCTATCAGATTAACTAACATGAATCCTAATTTATTTCAAAATTTATTTTCTTAAAATTAAATAAAGGGATAAATCCTAATTTATGATCAAGAATGGATAAGAGGATCTATCAATCCATTTAAAAATAACATGACATCTCACTTTTCGTTGATTTCCGGTGTGATTAATTTAAAATGCAATTGATACGTACACATGGAATTGTGAAATGTGCAGTTGAGATTAATTCATGTACACTAGTATCACCAGTATGGAATTAATATGTGGCCCAATGTGCAATTGAATTGAATTGAATTGCAAATGTGAATATTTGAACGTACAATTATTTTAATTTCTATCAAATGATTTTATATTAATAAATGTGAATATGAGAGCAAGGCTGGAGGGGTCGAGGATGATGAAAGTGAAAGTGATTAGTGGGATCCAGTTGAAATGGATGAGTACGGTGATGTGTTTGGGTGATGGTAGTCAAGGGACCATTGGATTCCCATCCCTGAGGGACTCCATGCACGTAATCACCTCTGTTTGTGCCTATAAAGCACTTTCTCGGATAAAGAATTAATATAATTAATTCATGAATGATTAATAGTAATTACAAATATTATTTATTTAAAATTAAGCATGATAAATTTTGTTAGTCATTTGGTCACAATTTTAAGGTTATTTTAATTTTAAATTATTAATGATTTTATTTTAATTATCCTTGCTAAAATTATGAAGAATGATTTATGAGTTAATTGAAGTTCATTATTATAAGATATTTCAGATCACCCAAAAGTTGATTAATTGTTCTTATAATTAATGAGTATAAAGGTGGATAATTTTGTGTGCGTCATTAATTTTATTTATATACCCAAAGATGTTAGGTAATTCTAGTTGATGCATATTTTAATTATCATTAATGTTATAAATGATTAGCGTAATTATGCTTGTGTATTAGTGGATCTCCCAAAGAAGAACAGTAATATGCATAAAATGATTATTTATACACTACAAGAAAAATGACATTTAGCCACCGAAATTAGCGACCGAATTTTTTCGGTCGCAAATAGCGACCGATTTAGCGACCGATTGAATTTTGGTCGCAAATAGCAACCGATTTAGCGACCACTTTAGTTTGGTCGCAATTAGAGACCGATTCAGCGACCACTTTAATTCGGTCGCAATTAGCGACCAATTTAGCGACCAAAATATGAATTGGTTTTCATTTTGTTATTTAGCGACCGAAATAGCGACCAATAATTTGCGTCGCAAAATTTCGATCGCTAAATCGATGGCTATTCCACACTAAAATAAAAAAAACATTTAGCGACTGATTTAGCGATCGAATTACAAATTGAAATAGTGACCGAATTATAATCGGTCTCTAATGAGAAAATAGCGACCGAATTTAAATCGGTCGCTAACGAACATTATTTTTTTATGATATTTAAATTTATTTTTTTATAAATATACTTTAATTGTTTTAGTATATTTTTGACAATTTATTTTTTAAAAGTAATTTATTTTCTAAAAATAATTTAATTTTTAAAAGATACTTTAAAAATAAACTTTGGTCTCAATATTAACAAAATGAAGGTTAACTTTAATTTTAAATTACTAAAATAAAAATATTATTAAAAATAAATCTAATTTATTAAAAATTTAAATTGTAATAAATTAAGACTAGAGTAATATTAACTATTCAATACATTGTTTAAGAAAAGTTTAATAATAAATATTCTTTAATTTATTTTTCAATTGAAAATTTCAATTGAAATTAAATTATATTTTAAAAATTTATATTAAAAAAATTAAACACATCAACTGATCACATTTTAATTCCTCATTAACTTAATTAATTAAGAAAATAAAATTTTAATCAAATTATTACAATTTTATTTTATAAAACTTTATTTTATAAAACTTTATTTTTAATCTAATCTTTAAATTTATTGCTTTATTATTATTAATTACTTAACCATGGTTATTTTCATATAATTGATATACAAAAAAATTATATCAATATACATTAGATAATCAATATACATTAGTTTAAGTATACTAATTAATATTTTTTCATTTTTAACATAATTAATAACAAAGATTAAAAATAGACTGCTAGAAAAGTTAAAAATTTAAAACTAATCTATTTTATAAATACTAAAAATAAAGCATATTTAAATAAATTAAAAATATATTTAAATTTATATTTGAAACTATATAATAGCGGTTCCACGTTAACCGCTATCTAAACTATATTTTAGATAGCGGTTAAGGTTTAACCGCTATTAGATGTTCTGTTTTAAGAGCGGTTCGATTGGAACCGCTATCATATACAACCATTATGATTGATTAAATTTTCAACCAACCGATCATATTGGATAATTTTTTCAAATAATTAATTATAATTGATTAGTTTTCTAAATAATTGATTAGAATTGATTAGTTTTTCAAATAATAGATTATAATTGATTAATTTCTCAAATATATATTAAAAAATTATAAATAAAAATATAAATTACTTAAGAATATTAATTATTGTATGAAAGTGATGAAGATCTTATTGTCGCTGCTCTGCCTGAAAAACGGAGCGCGGTCGGAGCGACGCGATGGTTTTTCGACTCTTCTTTGATTTTCGCGTTTTTTATTGGTGGTTACAACATCTTTAGGTTGTCCGATAACCGGGCTAACCTAGAGACGAGGTTTTCAAAAGTATCCCTGAGTTGTCCGATAACCGGGCTAACCCAGGGATTTATTTAGTTTGGGTTCTATGGAGTCGCCACCGACGTTTTTACCAGAAACATCGGAAAAGGGGTTTTAAAAGGCGTTAGTTTTCGAAAACCAACTTTGGTCATTAGAACCAGAGTTGGGTAAGGGAGTTGGTTACGTGCAAAGGGAGTATTAGTCCCTTTACGACGCCCCTTTCGGGTTCCCTATGACAGACCGACTTATTTTACTGATAAACTAGAAAAATACACTTTCGCCATTTTTATTCTGCGGAATTTAAAAGTATGACTACATGGCCCTAATATTTATTGCATAAATTTAAGATAAAAACGGTAAAGATGAAGGGAGAGAATTTGAACCTTCGAAGCACGCTTTTTATATTAATTCTCTAAAAAATAGGGTGCTTTATGGCAGCCCTTCACTCTACAAGACGTCGGAAAACCTCTCGAACGCCGAAAATCACTCTTGAAAGCACTCAGAAGCTCCGGAAATGCGTCAGAGGGATTCTAGAGAGAAGTTTTTAGAGAGAAGGGAGAGCTATGCAGCTGTGGTGTGTGAAAATGAGGGGGGGAGAGCCCCTATTTATAGGTTTTCGCGCTGTCAGGTGGCGAGACCGCCGGTCTCGTCTGACAGGGTCGAGACCGCCGTCTTGTCCAACGAGACCGTCGTCTTGTCCAACGAGACCGCCGTCTCGACCTGTCAAAATGGCGAGAACACCGTCTGGGTGAACGAGACCGCCGTCTCGTCCTTCGTAGGTGGCGAGACCGCCGTCTCGTTAAGCGAGACGGCGGTCTCGCCTCCTACGCGAGGCGAGACGGCGGTCTGGGTTGTCCAGAAGGCGGTCTCGTTCCTTCGAAGCGAGAAAACTTATTTTTTGGTACAGAAACTCCCTCCTATCCTAGTATGGGGCCTAATAGTCTCTCCTAATGGCTTGTTAGGCTTGTCCATCTTCAAATAGGAGGTCTTCTGCTCTTTATTTGGAGGCCGGGCAAGATTTGGGGTCTACAGCTGCCCCCCCTTTACCCGTCCAGTCGACTGCTGGCCTTCTGTGCCGGGATGATCGACTGGGGGGTAAAGGAGTTGACCCTCGTGCCCGGTTGCCCTTCAGACGTTCCGTCTTGCGGCGGTTGATCTTCTGGGGAAGACTTTGGTGTTCGTGCACTTCTGAGATACTACTTCTGGTGTAGCCGATCCCTTCGGTGAACACGTGGTAAGACCTCAGGAACTCCTTCTGACGGAGCCGATCCTTCGGTTGATGGGTACGAACCCCCATCTGGTTTGACGAGTACGAACCCCCGCCCGGTAAGCCCCCTTTTGTAAGGCTTGATGAGTTTACACCCCCATCTGGTGTTTGACGAGTACTAACCCCCGCCCGGTAAGCCCCCTTTTGTAAGGCTTGATGAGTTTACACCCCCATCTGGTGTTTGACCTCCGGATGCTCCATCTTGTGGTAGCTGATCCTTTGGCTGACGAGTACGAACCCTCGTCTGGTTTGGTGCCTCTGGACGCCCCTTTTTGCGGTAGCTGGTCCTTTGGCGATGGTGGCGGCTTACTGATTCTGATCATGCGCCTGTGTGAAACCTTGGGATGCTCCTTTGACGCGGTAGCTGATCCCTTGGCTGACGAGTATGAACCCCCGTCTGGTTGGTAGTTGCAGTCCGTTGTGTGGGACCGGATGGGTATGATCCCCCCATCAGGGTGGTAGTGCGACTTACTGATCCGGCTCAAGCGCAGATCAGGCGCAAATCTCTGGAGAGTGCTTCTTGTGTTGAGTTGACTGCTTTTCAGATTTCTTGAATAGTCATCCGGGTCATGTCGGGGATTTTGTTGGTGTTCATCCGACCTTTGTTGATTGCCGGGGATCCTTTGTTTTTGATCTTTTGTGGTGGTCATCCGACTTTGCTGGTTGTCGGGGATTTTTTGATAAGTACCTCTAAGGTAGGCAGGAATCCTCTGGGGATTTGTTGATCTTGGTGATGCCTCTTGAGTAGGCGGATATCCATTGAGTTTTTGGTAATGCCTCTGAGTAGGCAGATGTTCCGTTTGGAGGTGAAGACTTTTGGTTTTGCTTTTTTCTTTGCCTCTGGATAAGCTAATGTTGCTTTTTTGCTTGCAAGGTTTTGCCTATGCGTTCCACTAGGGATATCCATGTTAGGGAAGTAGCTTTCTGAGGATATGCGTTTGAAGTTTTGCCTTTGCAGTAGGCTCTCTGGGTAAGTTTTTTTGGTGATCTACTAGGGAGTTGGTTGACTCCTTGGGGATCTAATTTTGGTCGCCTTTTTGGGGAATGGAGTTGTGACTCCTTGTTTGGTGAGAGCTGGTTTCTTCAAGCTCTTATTTCTCTGAGGAAATGGAGTTTTTTTGTTTTTTTGTTTCCTGTGCCTCTGAGTAGGCGGATGCTTCATTAGTGGTGAAGACTTTATACTTGCTTGCCTCCGAATAGGTTGATGTCCCTTTTTGGGGAAATTGGCTCTTTGCTTGCCTCTGAGTAGGCAGAGGCTTTCTGGGGATAGTTTTTCTTTTTGATGATCCGCCGTGGATTTGATTGTTTACCCGGAGATCTATTTTGTCTTGCCCTCTAGGGAGAAATGGAGTTTTTGACTCCTTGTTGAATGCTGTTGTTTTGAGCTGGCTTTGCCTATGCTCTTATTCCGCTGGGGATGATCAAGCCTTTCCGTTGGTTTTTTCTGGTGTACCTTTGTTTATTGGTGTAGAAGGTTAGAGCTATTTTCCTTGAAGCTCTTTATTCTGCTGCAATGGTTTTGTTTTGATTTCGCCTTTTTTCCGCGATCTACCTCTTTTTTATCACGATTTTGAAATCTGGCTTTTGTGGGGATAATGCGTAAGCCTTTTTACTTTTTAGTCTCTTTTTATTACGCTGGCTTTTTCCTTTCTTTTTGGGGAAGGTCCACTAGGGATGACATTTTATTTCTTTAGTGATCCACCAGGGAATTAGTTGACTTCCTGGGGATCTGATTTTTCTTTTCTAGGAATGGAGTCTTGGCTCCTTGATTGAGGTTGATGCGAGCTAAACTTGTGAAGCTCTTATTCCACTGGAGAATGGGAATTTCTGATTCTTTTTGTAGACTCTTTAGGAGATCCACTTGAGGATTTTTATTCCGTCTTCTCTGTTGTTGCCTTTTCTTTTGGACATCCTCTGGGGATGCAAGAGTTTTCTTTTTTTTCCTTTTTTGTTGAGCCCTTGTTGGTATGGAGATTGGACTCTTTTGATTGTTGATGATGATGGGCACTTGAAGCCTTTATTCTCCATTGGGGAGTGTGGAGGAGACTTTGGGTGAGTGTGCTTGATGACTCATGTGATGGCGGTGTTGAGCCATGGGGTTTTTTGTTTTGCCTCTGGAGTAGGCAAGGATCCTCTTGAGGATAACTAAGCCTTTCCGTCGTCTTTTCTTTTATGATGTCTTGATGATTGTGCCCTCTTTTATTGGGTGATGTTTGGAGCTTTGGCTTCTGGAAGCTTCTGATGACGACTGGCTCTTCTTTCTTGAGGGAGAGCAGTGTGTGAAGACTTATTACTTTCTTGTGCCTTCTTTTCTGGGTAGAAGGATGGTAGTTTGGAGCTCTTGATTTTCAGAAGCTCTTATTCTGCTGAGTCGCTTGATTGACGACTTGCTCCATTTTCTTGAAGACTTTATTTTGGAGACTCGGTCTCAATGATCCTGTTTTCAATCACAATCATGGAGCTAGTCTCCTTATATGCATGAATGCTTTTCATTTTTTGTTATTTATTTGAAGTGATTTTTTATTTTTATTTTTTTTATTTTTTATTTTTTACCTTAACAAAGTCGTTTTGTGCGACTACTTGTGTGTGGATGCCCTAAATGCAATCTATTGATTGATGCAACTGGAAAAGTGACTGGCAGTCTCCTGCTGGACTTTTTTTTTATGATTATGATGAAGGGCCCTTCTCTTTTATTCA
The DNA here is from genome assembly GCA_963425845.1 of Sphenostylis stenocarpa. Classification (NCBI taxonomy): domain Eukaryota; kingdom Viridiplantae; phylum Streptophyta; class Magnoliopsida; order Fabales; family Fabaceae; genus Sphenostylis; species Sphenostylis stenocarpa. The sequence continues at coordinate 23,344,713 of OY731408.1, forward strand.
TTTTTTGGTTTAGCCCTATCTTTTGCCTAGATCGCCTTTTTGGGGTTTTCGATCTAGCGGACTGCCTTAATTTTTGCCTAGGATATCTTAGCGGGCTTTTTCCTTTTTTATGGATGCCCTGACTTTTGCCTAGACCGCCCTTTGCGGGTTTTCAATCTAGCGGGCTACCCTAACTTTTGCCTAAGAATCTCCTAGCAGGCATTATTTTTTTTTTTTTTATTCCCATTTTTTTCTTTATCTTCTTTTTTGAGAGATAGGAGCCTATCATATGCATGCAATGTTGGCGATATGCATCCTATAATACTATTTCAATTAATTTTTCAAAAGGATTAACTAATGTGTTTTTACTTCTGATGAGCTTCTGACGTTATGTGCTTCGTCGACAAGGATAGACTGTATCCATTTTGCCGTCTCGATTTTGTCGTGACCGAAGAATGATTGTGTTAATTGTAAAGCGACTTGCCATGTCAGTGTGCCCCTCCCTTTCCTTGGGGATGTCAATCCTCCTATTGACTACTATCTCCACATTTCCCTACTAATTACTAGAATGCTGTAGTAGGAAGGGTCAAGAGAAGAGAAAGAAGAGGATATTTAATTCAAAGGCTTGTGTTTTAGAATTGTTTTATTTTGACAAAAATGGTTTTTGTAAGCACGGCTAGCCAACGTGGGTTAGAGTGTTTAGGCTAGTTTAAACAACGTTTTGTTTATGGAGTGGCGTCTTATTCTATGGCGCTTGCTATGACTGATTGACTTCCCTAGTCTGCCCTTTGGGTTTTCAGCTTAGGATGTTATGTTTTGTTTTGTCCTAACTTTTGTCTAGGTTTCTTTTTTTCTTGCTTTGGAAAACCTAGCGGACTTTATTTTGTAAGCCTAATTTTTGCCTAGGCTACCCTTTATGGTTGTTCGGGTTTCCTAGCGGGTTTACCCTAGCTTTTGTGTAGCCCCCTTTGGTGGGTTTCCTACCGGGTATCTTGCCTTTTCTTTTTTTTTGGCCTTTGGCTTCTTATGGGCTTCTTTTGATTTTTGTTTTCTCTTTTTACAACATTGGCGAAACACGACTTTACTTATGACGAGGTAAAACTTTATTTTGTGTTTCTAGTCAATCAGTTGGTGATGGATTTGACTTTTATTTTGGTCAATGACGCATTTTGATTACTTTGACGCACTTTGAAAATGTTTGCTTAAACATGGTTATTAATGAGGTTTAGACATTAATAGCAAGAAGAGAAGCAGATAGTAAGAATGACATTCTTTGTAATTAATGGGGAAATGTGTGCCCTACAATGCTCGGGGGTCGGGCTGGCCCCGAGGAGTAATCTCTAATAGTCATTGGATTTACAAACCCTAAGAATCAGAAAGAGAACACCTAATGACTAAAGTCGCTTTTGACGCTTGAACCCCTCTATATGGGAAAATCTAATTTGAGCTGCAGAGGGGAGACTTCCCTTTTCTCCATGTAGCTTGATCCTTTGTAGGGTAAAGCTTGAAAGGATTGTCTTTAAAATCTGGTGGTTCCCTTATTCCTTGAGAGTTTTTAATGAGCCCTTGGTTTGGGCGATATCCATATTTTCTCATCATGCGGATCACCTTCATATTGTTGGGGAAGTTTTTTCATATTGGCAAAAGATATTTCAAAGGTCCTCTTCAGCTGCATCCATTCAAGGTAGGGCAGACAACTTGCTCATCTGAATGTCGTCTCTAGCTCAAACTATGACTAGCTTGTCGCCTACCCTGAGCTTGTCTCTTTGGCGGAGCGTCGTGAATTTCCTCATCGTCGTGAATCCAAAGTCTCTTCAATTTCCTTTTTGGATTATGTTTTTCTTCGGTCTTTTTATTTTTCTTTATTCTTGGGAGCATTGGCTTACAACTCCTTGGGGGAATAGATTCTTTCATTTCTAATGTTGCCCCCAAATGCAGGCTATGCTGGAGATATTTTCATTGATAGATGATGTTTTTGCGTATCTCCATGGTACAACTTTATTCGATGTATGGGGTGAACGAATGTAACGACATCCTTGCCCCTTCTTCCTTATTAACTCGGATACCCAACGGTTGAGGCTTATTATCCTTCTTAGGCAGATCAACCGTTGGAGATAACTTGACGACAAAAGGTTTGTTCTTCACCCTACTTTGATTCGTGGAAAGCACGTCGACTATTCCTTTCTTTTTATTATCTTATTATTATTAAAGTGAGAATGAATGCAATTTATGAATGCAATAGACGGTTGAGACAAACAATTTTATTTATTTCATCTAGACAGTGTACATTCCTCAATGCAATGTTTCGAAGTACATTTTTTTGAATAAAAAGCGGAGAAACTTAAATGAACCCATAGGTGGGTAAAATTTGTACGTATTTCCTTTTTTGACTTCCCGTGTATGGCATGCGAATGCCCTGATCCTCCTTTCATGGTATTGAGGAATGTTCACTTCTTCGACTGTCTATTATTAGATGCATGTTATGAGGATGAAGTTTGGTGGATGCATGTATGCAAGTGTTTGTTTTTTCCTAAACATTATCATGTTTTATTTTCTAACATGATGTATGATAGTGTTTGGGATTTTGTGTTGTTGTTTTTTTTGTATGTGGATGAGGGCATGAAGAATACCAGCCGCTTTTTAGAATGCAAAAAGGTTTTTATTGAATGATTTATGTGGATGAGGGCATGAAGAATACCAGTCCCTTCCTTGTCGCGAAGGTTGTAAATGTGCTCGGGGCCTCTTTCGCCATTGTCTTAGGGATATCAGTGCTCCCTAGAATGAATGTATTTGTGCATGCACTAGTGCAAAAGGGCAGCAGATGTTCAAAGTGGCATAACTTTTGACTGGAATGTCAGATTTGGACGCACAACATATCAAAACGAAGAGAAAAAGGTGAAGAACCAAGTTGCAAATTGTCGAAGGCGATTTGACCCAGTAATTTTCCCAAAAAACGTCTCTAAGACCCACTTTTGAGGGATTTACTAAAATGATGCGAATGCACACTTATTTTTGCTCTTGGTTTTTCCACTTATGATGCAATATGAATGATACGACTTTGTCAACATTATTTTTATAAATGTTTTGATTTTGTTTATTATTATTTTATTTATTTTGGATTTATTTTATAGCCTTTTATCTCTTCTGTCGGACTGCGTGGCTACTTAGCTTACAAAGAACCTGAAACCAGGCTAGCTAAAAGGCAGACTGTCCGAGATAAAATGTGGCTTTATGTGAAAGAATATTTAGCGTCCCTTATCTCTTCTGTCGGAACTGCGTGGCTACTTAGCTTACAAAGAACCTGAAACCAGGCTAGCTAAAAGGCAGACTGTTCGAGATAAGGGTGTTTATTTGTAAAATATATTTTTTGTGATTTTGTTCTGTTGTTTGTTTATGCTATGCATCATACAAATGCAACAATCATATGCACACACAATTCGATCATCCCCGAACAGGCGAGACTTTGTTTTAATCATGAGGTAGGGTTTTCTTGCAGAAAAGTGCATCGGACAGGGTAGGTTCTAACTGTTCTCACCAGGCTAAGGCCCCCAAGGTGCCCCCATTATAGGGTCCCCACTCTCCAGCCGTCCAACCATGCTCAGCACTAAGGCCAGAGTCGGTCTTGTTGCCAAAAGAGGAAGGTTATCACCTTGAGTGGTGGTTTCCGATCACACTGGTGGGCACAAGACCCTAACTGCAGTGAACCGTACCTACCACCCACTCCCTATGGTTATCTCACTTGCCCCCGGGTATAGGGGGAACTGTTGTGTGCAAGGGATTGTGTGCAATTTATATTTCAATCAATTGCGTAAGTATAAACAAGCAACAATTATTTGAAAGCCAAACAATAAAGCATGTTATAATACAAGGTAGGGTAAAAGTGTTATTTTCTTGGTTTATTTATTGTTTAAGCCGGCCCATCACTAAATGGGATTAACTCTCTAGGCTTCCCCAGCGGAGTCGCCATCTTTCGCCTCCTGCCCGAAAAACGGGAGCGCGGTCGGAGCGACGCGATGGTTTTTCGACTCTTCTTTGATTTTTGCGTTTTTTATTGGTGGTTACAACATCTTTAGGTTGTCCGATAACCGGACTAACCTAGAGACGAGGTTTTCAAAAGTATCCCTGAGTTGTCCGATAACCGGGCTAACCCAGGGATTTATTTAGCTTGAGTTCTATGGAGTCGCCACCGACGTTTTTACCAGAAACATCGGAAAAGGGGTTTTAAAAGGCGTTGGTTTTCGAAAACCAACTTTGGTCATTAGAACCAGAGTTGGGTAAGGGAGTTGGTTACGTGCAAAGGGAGTATTAGTCCCTTTACGACGCCCCTTTCGGGTTCCCTATGACAGGCCGGCTTATTTTACTGATAAACTAGAAAAATACACTTTCGCCCTTTTTATTCTGCGGAATTTAAAAGTATGACTACATGGCCCTAATATTTATTGCATAAATTTAAGATAAAAACGGTAAAGATGAAGGGAGAGAATTTGAACCTTCGAAGCACACTTTTTATATTAATTCTCTAAAAAATAGGGTGCTTTATGGCAGCCCTTCACTCTACAAGACGTCGGAAAACCTCTCGAACGCCGAAAATCACTCTTGAAAGCACTCAGAAGCTCCGGAAATGCGTCAGAGGGATTCTAGAGAGAAGTTTTTAGAGAGAAGGGAGAGCTATGCAGCTGTGGTGTGTGAAAATGAGGGGGGGAGAGCCCCTATTTATAGGTTTTCGCGCTGTCAGGTGGCGAGACCGCCGGTCTCGTCTGACAGGGTCGAGACCGCCGTCTCGTCCAACGAGACCGCCGTCTCGACCTGTCAAAATGGAGAGAACGCCGTCTGGGTGAACGAGACCGCCGTCTCGTCCTTCGTAGGTGGCGAGACCGCCGTCTCGTTAAGCGAGACGGCGGTCTCGCCTCCTACGCGAGGCGAGACGGCGGTCTGGGTTGTCCAGAAGGCGGTCTCGTTCCTTCGAAGCGAGAAAAGTTATTTTTTGGTACAGAAACTCCCTCCTATCCTAGTATGGGGCCTAATAGTCTCTCCTAATGGCTTGTTAGGCTTGTCCATCTTCAAATAGGAGGTCTTCTGCTCTTTATTTGGAGGTCGGGCAAGATTTGGGGTCTGCACTTATTGAAACACTCTGACAAAGATCTTATTGATTTGATGAAGTAAAAAATAAAGTCAAAGTCAACTTTGTAGCGGTCAACAATCACCTTGATAAAAGAGTAGAGGAATTAGTGTGTCTTCAGCTATGCTTAGGTATAATCATTTTTATCTTTTCTGCTGCATGAGGTTTCTTCACTTAAAAGATTTTGCAAAATGCCTCTAAATACGTTTAAGCAGTTAAAAACAAAGTATTTTAACAAAAGCTTTCTTAAACAAGTTTTTAACTGATATAATTTCGAAATAACCGGTTGTTTTCATTAAAGAAAGTTTTGAAAACCTTCTGTCAGTGTTTTAACTGATAAAGCTTCGAAATAACCGATTAAAAACACTTAAAATGTTAAGAGAAGTGTTTTTGCAGTATTTTAATCGATACAACTTGGTTTTAATCGATTAAAACCACTTAGAGTTCAGGATGATCGATCAGAATGCAATTATGACCGATCAGAATCAGATATGATCGATCAGAATTGAGTTATGACCGATCAGATATTTTTCAATCGATTAAAACACGTTTCAATCGATTAAAACAACTTAGAATATTTCTACACAGCGTTTTAATCGATTAAACCTTATTTTTATCAGTTAAAATCACTTGGAAAAACTCACAATAAAGTTTTTTAGTATTTATATCGATTGAATCACGAAACAATCGATTAAAACAAATTAGAAGATTTTTGGTAAAGAGTTTTAATTGATATAAACGTTGTCGTATCGAGTTAAAACAAATCTGTTAAAGAATCAAGAACGTTTTAATAGATTAAAAGAAGTTTTAACAGATTAAAATTGCACTTTTAACAGATTGATTAAACCAGCAGTTTTGAAAATCTTCTATAAAAACAGTTTGGCTTGAACTTTTTAAACACACATTGAACATCAGCTTTTACACATCCTTGAGCAATCAAGCAAGCAAACTTTAGCACTCTTTTAAAAACATAATATTAAAAAAAATAGTTAATATTTGAAACTATATAATAGCGGTTCCACCTTAACCGCTATCTAAACTATCTTTAAGATAGCGGTTAAGGTTTAACCGCTATTAGAAGTGACCTTTAAGAGCGGTTCCAGTGGAACCGCTATCATATACAACCATATTTTAAGATTGTGAAGTCTCGGGTTGTATTTCGCTTGAGCGAGACTACTCTCGCTTGAGCGAAATCCGGTACTGATCGATCATAATTTGAAATGATCGATCATAATTGAGAGGATATAATAGTGGTTCTACGTTAACCGCTATCTAAAGTGTATATTAGATAGCGGTTAAGGTCTAACCGCTATTATAAGTGCCCTTTAAGAGCGGTTCCAGTGGAACCGCTATCATATACAACCATATTTTAAGATTGTTAAGTCTCGGGTTGTATTTCGCTTGAGCGACTATACTCTCGCTCGAGCGAAAGCCAATTCTGATCGATTAGATTTTCAAAATGATCGATCATATTTGATAACTTTTTCAAATAATTAATTATAATCGATTAGTTTTCTAAATTATTGATTAGAATTGATTAGTTTTTCAAATAATAGATTAGAATTGATTAATTTCTAAAATATATATTAAAAAATTATAATTAAAAATATAGATTATTTAAGAATATTAACTATTGTAAAGATAAAGTAGAACATGGGAGGAGATGATGATGATAATATAATGATAGAAGTTACAAAAATGTAGAATTGAGAAGTTTCAAACAAAAAAAATTAAGAAAATAGAGATTTAATTACACTTTTAATAAATTGAAGATAATACTAGTTTTGATTTTTATTTTTAACTATTTATTTTAATTATTTAAAACAGAGAAACTATAATTTTAGTTTCTAAATACTCAATTTAAAGAATTAAAGTCATTATTATTTAATCTTTTAATTTTAGTATTAAAAATTTAAATTATATTTTATTAAATTAAAATAATTACAATATAATTTTCTACTTTGAGAATGAACAATATAATTAAGAAGATCAAGTCTAATGTTATTGATGCTAATTTTAACAATAATACAATAATATTATTTTCGAAAATGCCAAATATGAATGTGAATATTTTGATTATTATTATATAAAATAATTAAAAGAATAAAGTAAATAGAAAAGTAAAATGCATGGTTATACCACTTTCCTTTTAATCTATAATTAGTTAGGTATGAATCAAATGTAAAGTCTAATGTTATTGATGCTAATTTTAACAATAATACAATAATATTATTTTCGAAAATGCCCATATGAATGTGAATATTTTGATTATTATTATATAAAATAATTAAAAGAATAAGGTAAATAGAAAAGTAAAATGCATGGTTATACCACTTTCCTTTTAATCTATAATTAGTTAGGTATGAATCAAATGTAAAGTCTAATGTTATTGATGCTAATTTTAAGATGATCACAAAATGTAAATTAAAATAATTACAATATAATTTTCTACTTTGAGAATGAACAATATAATTAAACTCAAAATTGAGAATACTCTTATACATTTTTGAACTCTTTTGGATAATTTTTTTTTTCTAATTTTTGATAAAGTTAATTTTAATATTTAAAAGTATTTAACATTTTGAATTCTGAAAAGTTTTCTCTAATAGCAAATTTAAAAACATAATATTCAAAAAAATATTTTAAGATTGTGAAGTCTCGGGTTGTATTTCGCTTGAGCGACACTACTCTCGCTCGAGCGAAATTAGATACTAATCGATCATAATTTGAAATGATCGATCATAATTGAGAGGATATAATAGCGCTTCCACGTTAACCGCTATCCGAAGTGTATCTTAGATAGCGGTTAAGGTTTAACCGCTATTAGAAGTGCCCTTTAAGAGCGCTTCCAGTGGAACCGCTATCATATACAACCATATTTTAATATTGTTAAGTCTCGGGTTGTATTTCGCTTGAGCGACACCACTCTCGCTCGAGCGACGCGACCTGCACAAAATTGGCATTCTCGGGTTGTTTTTCGCTTGAGCGACACTGATCTCGCTCGAGCCACATCCACATTTTTCGATTATGATCGATTACATTTTTAAATGATCGATCATATTTGGAAATATATAATAGCGGTTAAGATTTAACCGCTATTATAAGTGCTATATAATAGCGGTTATAATGTAACCGCTATTAGAAGTGCTATTATAATAGTGGTTAAGAGGTAACCGCTATCATATACAACCACATTCGCGCTTATCCCTAACTCTCGCGCCTCACTCACCCATTCCTCTTAACCTTGGCCAGTATCTCCTCCTCACTCCTGGCGAGCCCTAGCCCCCTCACTGCTCCCCCCAAGTCAGCCCTCACCCTAATCCAACCTCCACCAAAGCTCCTCGTCAACCGCACGCCACCCTGTCAGCCACCGCTCCATCGCGAATCCCCGCGCTTCTCGTGAGCACTGCACCCCAACACCTGTTGTTTGGACCCCCAAACCCCAGTCATCACCACCGCCTCCCTGGCCACCATCGTTGCCATCCCTAAATCTCAACCTAACCTCCACCATCGAGGTCTTTCCACGCCTCAGTTGCCCCAATCGTGCCATTGAGTTCCCCGCGAACTAGAGGTGAGTCGAGAGGGTCGCGGGTCAAGCGCTTCGGTTCACATTTTGCTGCTATGTTCTATTTCTTTTATGCCTTTTCACTGTGGATTGTTCTCCTTGGTTAAGGATGAATTGTGTGTGGGTCTCGGTTTAAACTGGTTAGTTGTGGACGAGTCTAAAAACCTTGATTGCATACCATTTTTTAAAACCTTGGTTATAGAATGCGGAAGGTGTCTTATGTCCTGTTAATGATTTGAACTTGTGCTCGACAAACAGATTGAGAAAATGGAGAATTTCTTGAAGGAACCTAAGGGAGGATCATTGGACGAGAGAATTCTACCAAAAACTTGCTTGGAAGTTTCAAGTGAGTTACTGCTTTTCATCTGGTTGTTAGGTTATTTTCCAGTAATAGAAGAAGTATTGTCATTGAGGAGTGTTGGAATGTGATGTTTGTGCAGATCGTTCCTCGGGTCGTGCTTGGAAGCTCTGTTATAAAATGGACAGAGGTTAATGTTCTTTCTCACTAACTCATGTATTTTATTTCAGTGGGTTCTTGTGCGGCATCCTTCAAATATTGTTGTTTTCCTTTTCCTATATTCTTAGATGGTTGTGCCTTTTTTTATGTAGTTTTTAATTAATCCTTTATTTTGGAGAAATTCTAGATTGAAAGTTGGTTTCGAGGCTAGGCTCCAAGACTTAGCACTAGTCCCTAACAGTGAGTTGATGGTTCCTAAATGTAAGGAAGGTGAGTCTTCGGTGGACCTTATGGTTCTTAGCATAGTAAGTTGTTATGTTGTCTTCAAGTATTCAAATGGTCAACATTAGATTTATTTAATATAATTGCAGTGTTTTTCATTGCTGCTTGAGTTATGGTAGGTTGCCTATTTTATTTTATGTCTCTCGTGTCTATGCTTGTCTGTCATCACATATTCAAATATTCAACATTGAATTATTTAATATAATTGCGAGTGTCTAGCATTGCTTGCTTAAGTGATGACTTTTACGTTAAGCTGTTTTATGTTATTAGGAACATGTTTGGTAGAAGATAATATGATACTGAAGATGAGGAATAACTTGGCAGTAATGAAGGAACATGAAAGTGATAATAACATTCCCACCATAAAAATTTTTTCACTTTCTATTTTCCTTCTATTTTTGTATAGCTAGCTGCTACAGTTGTATTTATTGATATATTTGTGGAAAATTCTAATAAAATGAGTTATCTTGTGAGATTGTACCTGGACTGATTGTTTTACAGAAGTTATGCGAGATCCATCACAGTTGGAATTTGAAGCAAGATCATCAAAAGATGGAGCATAGTGAGAACATGCAGATTATTTCAGTTAGCTTAAATTTTCCTAGCCATCACTGTTCATGAAGTATTTTAAATTTTAATGTATCTGAATCAAAAGGTTTCCTTATATACCTTTCCCAAGCATTCAAGAAAAATTCATGCAAACTTCTCCACCTTTTTGGAGGTCCTCTAACTACTGATCCCTTCGTCATATATCTGTGTTCCCTTGACATGTATTCCATATTGGTATAACTGTTGCTTGAAGTCTTCAATTGTGGAATAAACCTCTAGTTCTGGTTCATGATCAAGACTCATATCCCAGTGATAGTGGAATGGAAAAAGTAATTTAAATATGGATGCACCAATATCTATTTAGGTCATCTTATTATTAATTTATTATTGTTTTTACCAATTGGTCCACATTTCATGGATGAGAATGCATCTTAACTACTAACTACTAAGCATTCATTATGTAATACAATTGTGTCCAATTGATATAATTAAAAATGTAAATAAATAAAAATAATTAACTTTGTTATTAATTTAGCGACAGATTTAGCGATCGAATTTTTGGTTGCTACAAATTTATTATAATATACAATTCAAATTTAGCGACCGATTTAGCGACCGATTTAAATGATTATTTAAATAATTATATTAATATATTAGCGATCGAATATATCGGTCGCTATTTTTAAAACTTTACACGAATTTAACGACCGATTTAGCGATCGATTTATTATATAATTTTCGGTCGGTATTTTGGTCTTCAAAGAATAAGTGACCAAATTATTTAGCGACCACTTTAGCGACTACCAAATCGGTCGCTATTTAGCGACCGAAATGTAAATCGGTCGCTAACCAATTAGCGACTTGCCCTTTTGCGACTAACCATTTCGGTCGCTAAATTCGGTCGCTAATAGAATAGCGACCGATTTTTAGCCATTAGCGACCGATTTTTTCGGTCGCTAAAAGCATTTTTTCTTGTAGTGATATTTGAATTTGTATTTATGTTTAATTTTTATGACTCAAAGTGTTAATGTTAGGCATGTGTTAATTATAGTATTTGTTTTTGTTGCTCTACATTCGCTTTCTTCATCTATTCTAGTCATTAATGGATTAAATTTCTCTTACTGGAGTGGACAAGTCCAATTTCACTTAGGTGTGTTGGATCTTATTTAGCTTTCCAAGTTGAAAAATCGGCTGCTATCACTGATGCTAGTAGCAATGAAGAGAAAACTCATTATAGAGCTTGGGAAAGGTCAAACAAACTTAACCTTATGTTTATGTGAATGAGTATAACAAACAATATTAACTCTGCTCTTCCTAAGACTAAAAATGCGAAAGAGTTTATGAAATTTGTGGAAGAGCGCTCCCAAACTGATGACAAATCTCTCGCTAGGACATTGATGAGTACGTTGACCACCATGAAGTTTGATGGTTCTCGTAGTATGCATGAACACGTAATCGAAATGACAAATATCGCAACAAGACTCAAGTCTCTTGAAATGACAGTGAAAGAAAATTTTCTTATACAGTTCATTTTGAACTCGTTACCATCTGAGTATGGTCCTTTCCAGATGAATTATAACATCATGAAAGATAAATGGAATGTGCATAAATTGCACAGTATGTTAGTCTAAGAGGAGATCAGACTCATGAACTTAGGAAGTCACTCTATTCATTACGTGAAAAATCAAGGAGCTAAAAAGAAAGTTGTTAAGAAACATGGAAAGGGTAAAAGACCATTAAAGATTAGCAAGTCCTCTACTAACATTCAGAAGAAAAATGACAAATGTCATTTATGTGGGAAGTTTGGACATTTCCAGAAGGACTTCTTCAAGCATAAAGCTTGGTTCAAAAAGAAAGGTGAACATAGTGCTTACGTATGTTTTGAGTCAAACTTAACTGAAAATCCCCATAATACTTGGTGGATTGATTCTAAATGTACAACTCATGTTTTTAATATGATGCAAGGATTCCTTTCAACTCGAACCATAAACCCAAATGAGAAGTTCGTCTTCCAGGGGAATAAAGTCAAGATTCTAGTAGAAGCTATCGGGACTTATCATTTAATCCTTGACACTGGATATCACTTAGACCTTATGGATACTTTTTATGTACCTAGTATCACTACAAATTTAGTTTCTTTTTCTAAGATTGATGTTTTTGGGTACTCTTTTAAGTTTGGGAATAATTGTTTCAGTTTATTTAAGCGTACTTGTATGATTGGAACTGGTACACTTTATGATGGTTTATATAAATTTAATTTGGATAATTTATATATTGAAACTCTCATGACCTTGCTTCATAATATTGACACTAAACGTAGTTTGGTGGATGAAAAATCTGCTTACTTGCAAGTATATAAATATATAAATATATATATATATATATATATATATAAATATATAAATATATTTGTATATTTGTATATTTGTATATTTGTATATAAATATAATTTATTTGTAAATTGTTATCAAAAAATTCTAGTAGCTTAGTGGTTGAAGTATCAGCTTCTAACTTTAAGGTACTTGGGTTCGAATCTGTCAATGACATTTCTCTTAATATGATAATAATTCAAAGATATAAAAATATAATATGAAGAAATAATTAATAATAAATAATAAGAATATAAAGGGGAGCGGGTTCTATAATAAAATTATTACCGATGGATTTTTGGTCGTCGAAATTCTTTCGGTAATATTCATTTACCGACGGATTTTTGTTATTACTGACGAATTTTTGACTGTCGGTAATTGTAATATTTCTTGTAGTGTTGTGGCATAAGCGTTTGGGACATATTTCCAAGGAAAGAATGCAAATATTAGTAAAGAATGAAATCTTTCCAGATTTAAATTTTACTGATCTGAATATATGCGTGGATTGTATTAAAGGAAAACAAACAAACCACACAAAGAAAGGAGCCACAAGAAGCACTCAACTTCTTGAAATCATACACATTGATATATATGGTCCATTTGACGTAAATTCTTTTAATAAAGAAAAGTATTTCATCACCTTCATTGGCGATTTCTCGCGTTATGGACATGTCTATTTTACTACATGAGAAATCTCATACACACTGATATATGTAGTCCATTTGACATAAATTCTTTTAGTAAAGAAAAGTATTTCATCACCTTCTTTGACGATTTCTCGCGTTATAAACATGTCTATTTACTACATGAGAAATCTCATAGACATTGATATATGTAGTCCATTTGACATAAATTCTTTTAATAAAGAAAAGTATTTCATCACCTTCATTGACGATTTCTCACGTTATGAACATGTCTATATACTACATTAGAAATCTCAAGCAGTAAATGCCTTAGAAGGTTATATAAATGAAGTGGAGAGACAATTAGACAGAAAGGTGAAAATCGTCAGGTCAGATAGAGGTGGTGAGTATTATGGAAGATATGATGAAAGTGGATAACACTCTAGTCCGTTCGCTAAGTTTCTTGAGAAGCGTGGTATTTGTGCTCAATACACAATGCCAGGCACACCACAACAAAATGATGTGTCTGAAAGGCGTAATCGAACCTTATTAGATATGGTTAGGAGCATGTTAAGTAATTCATGTTTACCTGTATCGTTGTGGATGTATGCTTTGAAGACTGTTATGTATTTGTTAAACAGGGTTCCTAGTAAAGCGGTTCAAAAGACTCCTTTTGAGTTATGGACAAGTAGGAAACCCAGTTTGAGACACCTACATGTTTGGGGTTGTCACGCAGAAGTAAGAATTTATAATCCGCAAGAAAAGAAACTGGATGCAAGAACAATCAGTAGATATTTCATTGGTTATCAAGAAAAATCAAAAGGATATATGTTTTACTATCCTACTCATAGTACAAGAATTGTTGAATCTGGAAATGCTCGGTTCATTGAAAATGGTGAAACTAGTGGGAGTGAAGCTTCACGAAATATGGAGATTAAGGAAGTTAGAGTACAAGTTCCTTTAACTAGTACATCTTCTTCAAGAGTTGTTGTTCCACATGTTGTAGAACCACACGACAATCAAGAAGAACAACAAATTAATGATCTCGAGATTAACAATGAGCCGATATTAGAAAAACCACAAGAAATAGTATTCAGAAGATTTCATAGAGAAAAAAAGTATGCTATTTCGAATGATTACGTGGTTTATCTACAAGAGTCAGAAAATGACCTAAGTATTGATAATGACCCAGTTTCATTTTCAGACGCCATTAATGGTGATAATTCTGACAAATGGTTATATGCTATGAAAGATGAGCTTAAATCAATGACACATAATGGTGTATGCGATATTGTGGAATTGTCAAAAGGATGCAAGAGTGTTGGGTGTAAATGAGTATTTAAGATTGAGTGTGACCCTCATGGCAATATCGAACGTTACAAGACCCAACTTGATGCCAAAGATTTTACTCAGAAAGATGACATTGATTATAAGGAAATATTTTCACCTGTTTCTAAGAAAGATTCTTTTAGAATTATCATGGCATTAGTAGCTCATTATGATCTTGAGTTGCATCAAATGAATGTTAAAACTACCTTTCTGAAAGGAGATTTAGAGGAGGATGTTTATATGGATCAACCGGTGGGATTTTTTGAAGAAGGAAGAGAGCACATGGTGTGTAAACTTAAGGAATCAATATATGGACTTACACAAAATTCTCGACAATGGTATCTTAAGTTTAATGATACTATTCTGTCCTTTGGATTTAAGGAAAACACTGTTGATCGGTGTATATATCTGAAAGTCAGTGGGAGCAAGTTTATATTTCTCATTCTGTATGTTGATGATATCTTGCTTGCGACTAATGATCTTGGTCTATTAAGTGAGACTAAGAAGTTTCTCTCTAACAACTTTGAAATGAAAGATATAGGTGAGGCATACTATGTGATAGGAATATAAATATTCCGTGATAGATCATAAGGACTAATACGTTTGTCTCAGAAAACAAATATTAATAAAGTTTTAGAGAGATTCAGAATGGAGAAGTTTTCAACATCTCACGTTCTAATACAGAAAGGAGACAAATTTAGTCTCATGCAATGTCCAAAGAATGACTTGGAGCGGAAACAGATGGAAAATATCCCTTATGCATCTGTTGTTGGGAGTTTGATGTATGCTCAAACATGTACGAGGCCTGATATTAGCTTTGCAGTTGCTATGCTAGGTAGATACCAGAGTAATCCTAGAATGGATCATTGGAAAACTGCAAAGAAAGTCTTAAGATACTTACAAGGAACAAAGAATCACATGCTTACTTATAAGAAAACTGGTAACCTTGAGGTGATTGGATATACAAATTCAGATTTTGCTGGTTATATGCATACACGAAAGTCTATATTTCGTTATGTGTATCTTTTAGCCGAAGGAGCGATTTCATGCAAAAGTGCGAAGCAATCTGTCATTGCTGCATCCACCATGGAAGCTGAATTTGTGGCATGCTTTGAGACCACAGTTCAAGCTAATTGGTTGTGAAATTTTATTTTATGACTTGGAATAGTCGACAGCATTGCCAAGCCGCTGAAAATTTATTATGATAATTCCACAACAGTCTTCTATTCTAAGAGCGACAAGTATTCTAAAGGTGCTAAGAATGTGGAATTGAAATACTTTGTCGTTAAAGAAGATGTTCAAAAATAGAGAGTGTCAGTAGAACATGTTAGAATCGCGCAGCAGAATGATCGCGTGGTCGGACAAAAACCAAGAGGGGGGTGAATTGGTTTCTTAATAAAAATTAGGTTTTCAAAATTTTCCCCAAATTTTACCGATTAAAAACTGTGTAAATGTAAATAGAGAAGAGAAGAGAATCTTACACAGGAGATTTATACTGGTTCGGATCAAAAGACCCTACGTCCAGTTGCTAATCACTCAACAGAGGATTAACGCTGTCACTATAAACAAGTTGTTACAAACAAATTACAATTGAAAAGATAAAGATACGAAAACACCTCTCTTGAACTCCACAAGAGATGATGAACAGCTTTCCCTAGAGACGGCACAACACACAATCCACTAAGAACTCCACTTAGTGATTCTTATCGCTTCTAGCCCACACCAGGTTCCAAAAGCCCCTTTTCCTTGCAACAAACAGTTCTCTGGCACTCACAACACTTAACTTTTGTATGGAAAAGGTTGTTCATCTTTTCTGAGTGCCAAAGGAGAGTTTAATTAGGGAAATTAGGGTTTAGGAATTGGGGATTTCGAAACTAGGGTTCTTGGTAATTGGGTTTTCGAAAATAGGGTTAATTTGAAATTTAAAATAAAAAACAGACTGAAATAATCGATTAAATGGAGTTATAATCGATTAAAACAGAGCCAAAAACAACAGAACCCAAAACCTCTCTGTTTTAATCGATTATTAGACGTTTTAATCGATTATCAGACGTAATAATCGATTATTTTGAGTTTTAATTGATTAAAGCAGTGAGTTTATATAGAAAATGGTTTTCTCACTGTTTTAATCGATTATTTCCTTATATAATCGATTAAAGACGAGCCTGGATGATATATTTGGGCTTTTTGAAGTTTCTAAGTTGCAGACTATGAACCGGCTATCTCAAACTCTAAAATTACAGACTCAATCTAATTAAAACAGAGTTATTACACTACAAAACAAGTCTTCAATACTCTAAGTTTTTGAGTTCTTGAATCATCATCAAAATCATCAATCTTCATGTTCATCAAGTGCAACATCAAGTCCTTGAATGTTCAACAGAACATTTTAACACTGATCTTATGATTGTTGATCCTTTAACAAAGGGATTACTGCCCAAGTTGTTTGCTGGCCATATAATGAATATGTGTATTATGTTTACTAGTAGTGAATGTTGAATGTTAATGTTATTATTAATACTTATATGATACTCTGAGATCTTTAATGTATGAAATTTGTGTTTTCTTCTTTATTTATATGCAAGCAAGTTATGATGAAGAAAACAAATTATGTTATTATTATTGAGATGATATTATGTTTGAACTCATTATGGACTTCTCATTATAAAGTCATATTAAGGACAAAGAGATAGTATAGTGGTACATGGAAGGGAGTATGTCGATTGAATGATATGTAACCACAATGACTATTGTTATAGCTGTATTTTTAATTATGAATAATGATAGAACCAATTTATGTAAGATCCTTTAATGCGCATTACAACTTAAGTATTAAATCACAAAATCGTATGACATTACATGAGTCAAGTGGGAGAATGTTAGAATTAATTCATCTATTATGTGACTCATGTGAAATATAATGATGGACCAAAGTGTGATTTAATAAAATATAAGGACTTATTGATTATTATGTGAAGTTAGAATAAAATAAAATAAAAATTTATGTTAACCAATTTGATGGACGTTGGGTAATAAAAGGGATTAGGGTTCTATCTCCGGCCATAAGATTTTTTCACGATAAATCATTAGGAAAATGTGAGAAGAGAAAGAGATAAAGAGATAGTTTGGGAAAAAGGAGGTTCGAGAACAAAGAGATTAAAGAATATACGCTCATGGATTAAGGTTAGTCTTTTTATTATGATGCATGTATTAATGTATGTTATATTGTGAAAATCAATAATCTAAAGATTCTCTAAAGTAATTTTCTAAAATAAATTAAAAACATAAAAAAACTACAAATTAACTTACATACTATGCATTTGGTTCATCTCAATTTGTTTTTATCAATCCTAATTTCATTTGCGAGATTTATTAATAGCAGCACCTTTTATATACAAGAAAATGTTTAATTTATTTATTTAAGATAAATTATAACTCTACAGTAAATAAAAAGATGATAGGTGGTAAATTTATTTATTAATAGCACCCTTTTTTTGGGCTGATTCCTGCTATATTTGTTTGCAGTATTTAGTGTTGTAGATTTGTTTAACTACCTAATAATGTTTGATGAAATTATATATTTCATATGTTTTATATTTTTATTTTATCTAAAGATTTATTTTTAGATAATTATATAGTTTCAAAATTGTTAACTAAATTTTGAATTCTTACCATTTTAAAATTAAATATTTTATTAAAATTAAAAACACTATAAATATCGGCAGCATATGTAAAGTAAGTTAACGAGAAATTTGTTAAAATACTGAGAGAAAAAAGCTTAATCAAGTTCTATGTTCCTACGATTTACTATTCTTCTTTTAGATCTATCCATGTAAACAATTCAAAACTAGTTATTCAAGTTCTACAGTTTTTCTATTACTCCTATTCTATAATTATTTTATTAAAACGATTATATCACCACGTGTCACGTTAAGTAAAAATTATAATGTGTCATGACGCATCATCTACGCCATATCCACAAATTTTTACGTTATAGCAACCATATATAATAAAATAAAATATGTAATAATTAAAAAATATATAAAAATTACATCCATTAAAACTGATTTTTTTACAGAAATAAACTTAGGAAACAAATTAACTGAGATAAAATGAAAATAAATTACAAAAAACTAAAGGAAAATTTTAAAGTATTTGAGAGCAGGAAATTATAATGTACAAAAATTAATGTCAATGAAAAATTATATTATTGTGTCCTTCTGAGAATACCTACATGTTTTAACTAAAACTTTAAATGATTTTTCAATTAAACTATAGACATTTGAAATAGAAACACACTCATTTTTTTAATTAAAAAGGGATTTTAAAAAACTTATATATGGTATTTATTTAGGTAGTAGGTCCTTGGGAGATTATATTAAAATGGACAGACATATATCAAGTATAGACATGTGTTCATATTCACATTTAAAAAAAAAAATAGAAAAAAAAACTAAATCGTGAAAAATGTAATACATAAATAAAAAAATTAATTAAAATAGTTGAAAATTTATACTCTTTTATTGAACGATTATATTTTGAACTATTATATATAATTATTCTGTTCTCCAAAATTAATAATCTATCATTAAAAATATTTTAATTATTTAGTAAAAAATAAAACAACTAAAATAGTTCAAGTAAAACTGATTTTGTATTTACATGACATAATTATAGTCTCTATTTAATGTTAATTTTTTATAATTAAATGAATATGAATTTAAATTAATTTTAATGCTCACTCTACTTTAAAATGCTGAGAATGAGGGAATAAAAAGTATCAATATTGAAAAAAAATACGACTATTAGACCTTATTAAATTTTGGGGCATAAAAAATAAAAAAAAAAGTTAAATTATGGAGTAGAAAAACTTAAATAAATTGAAATTTTTATATAAAACTTATTCAAATCTTGAATGGGTCATTATATTATCGTGGCATTGGTGTGGCTTCAAAAGCTTTACCCATATATAACGGGATAGGCTGGACCCTACATTTAAATATTGGATTATGAATGATTTGCTGATAATTACCTGACATTAGACTTTTAAAAAATATTGCATATTTATGATCTTGATCAAAATTTATATAATATGTTAAATAAATTCAATTTATGAAAATAGTCAATAATCTACACTCACTAGTACGAAATCACTTTTAACATCGGTCTTTCCACATCGGTTCTTTAAGAACCGATGTAGAAAGTGGATTCAAGACTTTCTACATCGGTTCCCAGATGAACCGATGTAGAAAACACTTTCTACATCGGTTCCCGGATGAACCGATGTAGAAATACTTTCTACATCGGTTCTCGGATGAACCGATGTAGAAAGTCATTTTATAAAATTAAGAGAACTGTCACCTGGCAAGATTCGAACCCAAGTACCTTAGAGTCGAAGGCTCGATACTCCAACCACTAAGCTACTAGGATTTTCTCGATAAATGTATATCCATGTAAATATATAAATATAAAATATATAAATACAAATACAAATATATTTATATATTTATATGTTGGATGTGAGAGCGCGCTCGAGAGTGAAAGTGTGTGTCAAGTGGGTTTTCAAAATTTGATGTCAAATTTGTGAGCGAGTCTCTTTATATGAATTTGTAATTTAATGATAGAATATAATCTTTATAATTTATTTATAATAATATAGCATATAATCTTTATACACTACTAGAAAAATGGTTAATAGTGACCGAAATTAGTGACCGAAAAATTCAGTTTAATATATTTATAAAAAAATTAAAATTATTTTAATTACTTGAATTGATATTTTAAATTTATATTAATATTTTGGATAATTTAATAGTTAGATATATATTTTAAGTTTATATTAGTTATTTTTATATAAATTGTAAAGATTAAGTAAATTTATTTTAAAATTTAATTAAACATAATAATATAATATACTATTAACCATATTATTAGTTAGAAATTAATTTTAAGTTTTATCATATTTATTTGAAAAATATTTTTTAAAAATTTAAAATAATTAATTAAAATAAAGAAATTTAATTTAATAAATGTGTTAATATTATTAGTTATTAGAAAATTAAATTTATAATAATAATAATTATATAAAATTATAGAATTAATAAATGTTTCGCTTGAGCGAAAATCCCTCGCTCGAGCGAAACGCCCACTGCACAAAATATGATCGGTCATAATTGCATTACGATCGATCATAATTGAACGATATCATAGCGGTTCCAGGTTAACCGCTATCTAAGTGAGTTTTAAAAGCGGTTCTGTGTAACCGCTATCTAAAATGTCTTTCGCTTGAGCGACAGTCTTATCGCTCGAGCGAAACGCCCCTGCACAAAATTGGCATTCTCGGGTTGTGTTTCGCTTGAGCGACAATCGTCTCGCTCGAGCGAAACGCCCTGCACAAAATTATGATCGGTCATAATTGCATTTTGATCGATCATAATTGAACGATATCATAGCGGTTCTAGGTTAACCGCTATCTAAGTGAGCTTTTAAAAGCGGTTCCTGTGTAACCGCTATCTAAAATGTCTTTCGCTTGAGCGACGGTCTTCTCGCTCGAGCGAAACGCCCTCGCACAAAATTGGCATTCTCGGGTTGTGTTTCGCTTAAGCGACAATCCTATCGCTCGAGCGAAACGCCCCCTGCACATATAAAAATATAAATATATAAATATATTAATATATAAATATATCAATATATAAATATATATAAATATATATATATATATACAAATATATCAATATATCAATATTATCCCCTCATATATTAATATATCAATATTATCCCTTCATATATCGGTCCACTGAATCGGTCACTAATATCAGTGACCAAGGAAATAGTGATCGATTCCAGTTGGTCACCGATTCGGTCACTCGAATCGGTCACTGATTCGGTCACTAATTCGGTCGATGAATCGGTCCACTGAATCGGTCACTAAAATATATTTTAATTCCTCACATCCAACATATAAAATATATAAATATATTTGTATTTGTATTTATATATTTTATATTTATATATTTTATATTTATATATTTACATGGATATACATTTTTATTTGTATATAAATATAATTTATGTATAAGTTATTATCGAGAAAATCCTAATAGCTTAGTGGTTGGAGTATCGACTCTCCGACTCTAAGGTCTCTGGTTCGAATCTTGCCGAGTGACAATTCTCTTAATCCGATAATAAATCAAATTTCTAAAAAATATAAATAATATAATAAATAATAAAAATATAATATAAAAGGGAGAGGAGACCTCTAGATCAATAGATAGGGTAATTGGAGAGGGGTTATGAATAAATAAAATAAATAAAATATATAAAAATATTAGACTTTCTACATCGGTTCCTTAGGAACCGATGTAGAAAGTGGAAAGTCACACTTTCTACATCGGTTCCTTAGGAACCGATGTAGAAAGTGTGACTTTCTACATCGGCTGTATCTACATCGGTTCTAGAACCGATGTTAAAAGTCCCTGGGAACCGATGTTAAAAGCCTGTTTTGTACTAGTGACTGCATGACAAGACCTAGAATAACTGCTTCATTGTTGTTTATGCGGAACAGAGGTTCAAAGATATGCTTCAACGTATCACTGCTGCATGTAGAAGTGTTTTGAGTAGAAAACATTTTGTTATAATATTGCCATGTGTTGCAGAATGTCTTCATTTTATTATATAGCCATTGGTATATAGTAAATAAAATAGTAATAAATTTATGGTATTAGATAGATTTAGGTTTCCAATGAAAGTGATTAGGTATTTTCTATTTTGTAGGGCGTCGAAATGGACCCCAACGTTTAATTAATTAGTGAATTGTTAAGAGTAGGTAAGTCATGTTCTTTATAAGTGGGATATGGCGGCAATAATCTTCACCATCTCTCATCCACTTTGTCTGCTTCATTCTTCATTACCATGTCGCTGGCTGGTAAAATCAGCACTGAAATTGGGGTTCATTCAACTGCTGCAAAGTGGTTCAACCTCTACACAACGAAACTGCACGATGTTCAACACCTTACTGATAGAATTCATGGAACCAAGTTGCATCATGGTCATGACTGGCATCAGAATGATTCCATCAAACAGTGGACTTATACCATAGGTAAATCAACTTCTCACTAAAAAGGGTAGATTGTCTTTTCTCTTAGCTTGAATATAGTTTTTGCTCTCTATAATTCTCATTTCTAGTGTTAGGTCCAGTTTATTACAAATAATGATTCTGGATGCAAGATAACTTAGTAATTTTCTTACTTAATTGAACAGAATTTGATGGCTAGAGATCGAGATTAAAATTAAAAAAAAAAGTTATATACTCATTTACTTAACTTTAGTATAATTCTCACACAATGTTTATGTTATGGTTTTGATTGGTTGAGAAAGAACAGATGGTAAGGTTATAACATGTCATGAGAGGGTTGAGTCTGTTGATGAAGCAAACAAAACAATCACCTACAAGCTCTTCAGTGGAGACATCGATGACCGGTTTAATATCTTTAAGCTCATATTTCAAGTTCTTGATAAGGATCGTGATGGTGCTTTTATCAAATGGACCGTTGAATATGAGAGGGTTGATGAGGAAGTTGATCCTCCATTTGGCTACATGGAGTGCTTGCACAAATGCACAACAGATATTGATGGTCATCTTCTCAAGGCATAGCTTCAAAAAGTTTGTAATATATAACCATAGGATAAGTGCTTATCAGTATAATAAGAAATAATGGGTTTGGCATGGCCTTATCTGTATAATAATATATACATGGTTGTGCTGTTTAGCAAGAAGGATGCTTGTGAAGATCTTTTGTTTATTGCATGGAATAAATTTGGATTTGTCATTAAGTGTCTTATGTGTATATTTCGTGTTCATTTGGTAATATGCTATATCAGCATAATGTCACGTTGTTCATTTTACTTTTTTTAAAAAACGTGTCACATTATCAATAATATGTGATTAAAAATGAAAAAAAAAAATACATTAAAAAAATATAAATGAATTAAAAAAAATAAAATTAGAGAGCAAAATTAATTAAAAAATAAGTAGATAATCTTAAGGAACAAATTGACATATTTGCAAGGATGAAAATTAGTACAAATTAAAATTCGAGAATAGCAAAATTTGTATTGTGATAAAATCATTCAAATTTAGGTATTTTAAAATCTAATTTTAAAGGAAAAAACTAATATGTAGTTCAATTTAGTAAAGAGTGTGGTATGCAGAACAAATTTTGTAATAACTCATGGCAGGGAGTGAGATAATGACAATCAGAGAGAAGAGGAGAAGAAAAAACAGGTATGCATCTCATTGTATGCATCTCATTCTTTGGGAGATACAATGTTCTAAGTAACTATGAGAAGAGGAAAGCTTCCAGAAACCCTAAAAACAGAAAACCTAAACCTAAATTACTGCAGAAGCAGTAATAGATTAACAAAATCATATCTAATATTGAGAGTGTCTATTTTTTTTTTTTTTTTTATAAAATATGATATGCGAATGTCTGGTATTGCACTTAATACAATTCAACAAATTGGACGCAAATTAAATTCCAAGATCTGAGGAGGAGGAGGAGGGTGAATAATAATGGAAAAGAGTAGAATCCGAAAATGGATAAGAAAACTTGGCCTCTGCAAACTGTACCGGTGTCAGCCACTCAGCTTTGATTGAAGAGAAAACTTGACCAAGATTTCTAGCTTCGTTGGCAAAACGGAGAGAGTTCTGCATGTTCAAATCACCCAGAAGCTAAAATGACTTTTATCCAGTTGCATAACGCCATTAAAACCAAAGGCTTTCTGCAGAAGGAAGCTCCATTCTAGGGTATCAAAAGCTATTTTGATATCAAACTTCATAGCTACATTTCTTCCTCTAATACGATGATCAAGCATATTGATGGATTCAGTTCCATCCAATATATTCTTACATTTCACAAAGCCAATTTACTGTGGTGAGATGATTCTTGGAATGACGGAAGACAACAGATGAGGAGCAAGGACTTTAGAGCTAACTTTAAAGCTAAAGTTTGCAACGGCAATAGACCTATGATTGTAGACCCCTAATTTTGCCCGGCCTCTCAAAATAAAAGATAGAGGAACTTCGTCCGAAGATGGAGTTCATCTGGTTTCCCAAAAATTGAGGAAACCTCCCGCAACAACATGGAATTCGCTTATATGCACGATAAAGACTAAAGAAGACCTCTCATAATAAGACGGAGTTCAATCATCCACACAAAGGAGACTTCCTACACGAAGATAAAGCTTCAACGGACACATATCGGCATCAACTGACGTCCAAAACAGACAAGGAAAGCTTCCCGAGTCCGAAACGCGCAACCGGCTGAAACAGTCGAGACGGCCGTCCCAAAGTTGGGACGGCCGTCCCAACCTGTCCCGGCCGGTTGGGACGCGCGTCCGAAGTTGGGACGGCCGTCCCAAGTCCCGAGTTCAAGTGGGACGGCCGTCCGGGTCCCCGGGGGTCCCGGCCTGTGTAATTTTGCCATTTGGGACGGCCGTCCGAGTCCAGACGGCCGTCCCAGTCCAGACGGTGGTCCCGAAGTGCGCCAGCTGCGAAAACTATAAATAGGAGGCTCATTTGTCACTTTTTCACACCCCAGACACTCCAGAAAGCTCTGAAACACTTTCTAAAACTCAGAGCACTTGTCTATTTCTTTCTTTCTCTTGAATGATCTTTCCGATTGCCTTAAATAGGTAACAATCGGTTAAGGAATTATATTCCAGGCATTCGATTCTTCTTTAAATTTTTAGTGGGGTCGATCTCGTGTTGGTGAGGAGAGTCTGTGTAGAGAGAGGGGTTGCCAAAACGCATCCTCACAGTTCAAGATTCTCAATATCAAGCTTGCTACGGAGGTTCTTTTCAATTCTCTTCTCTTTTATTGCTTTATTGTTTTATTGTTTTATTTAGCTTTATTATGTCATGTATAATAGGATCATGTAGATAGCTATTTTAATATCTCTTTTATTGCTTTATTTAGCTTTATTCATCATTTTATGCATGCAACATAGAATAAAATCATGTAGATAGCCATTTAATATTATGTAATAAAATAGGGTAATCGCGTAATTTCTCATAGTCTTTATTTAAATAAATCTGTCATAGGGAACCCGAAAGGGGCGTTGTGGGGTGCTAATACCTTCCCCACACGTAACTAACTCACTTACCCAACTCTGGTTATAATGGCCAAGTGCGGTTTTTCTTAAAATCAACATTTTTTCCTTTTCCAATGTTTAAGGTCAAAACATTGGTGGCGACTCCATAAGAACCTCTTTTCGAAAACCTTTTAAAACAAAAACGCGAGTCTAAACCATCTTTTCGCGACCGCTCGCATAAACGTTTCGAGACATCCCCCGGACGTCGAAAGGGACGGCGGCGACAGATGGCGACTCCACTGGGGAAGCTAGAGAGTTGATCCCATTTAGTGACAGATAAATTCAAACTAAGTAAAGATTTGAAATTACGCCTTTACCCTTCGTATGTTTTTTTTACTGTATGGCTTTAATAACTGCTGTATGATTATTTTCTGCAAATTGTTTGAAATATAAATTGCACACAAAACCCTTGCACACAACGAGTCCCTCTATACCCGGGGCAAGAGTGAATATCTATAAGGAGTGGGTGGCGAGATACGATCGGTTAGTTGGCACACGGGGCTACTGCGTTGTCGGAAAACCACCAACTCAAGGTGATAACTCTCTTCTTTTGGTCTAAGGGTGTCGCCACGGAGTTCGTGCATGACCCGAGGATCGAGAGATTGAGAGGTCCCTATAATGGGGGCACCTTGGGGACCTTTGGCCTGGTGAGAACAGTTAGAACCACCTAAACCAAGCACGTTTACGCAGGAAAATCCCACCTCGTGATTAAATAAGCGCGGCTCCGCTCGTGGATGTATGAATTGTGTGCGCATACGTTTGCTGCATTTGTATTGATGCATTAGCATAGGGTAATCATACAACAGACAAAAAATGAAAAAACCTAAAAATCATAAAAAAATGTAAAACATTAAGGTCATAAAAATACCTTTTCAAAAAGATTCTTGGCAAAGTCGTATCATTCATACCGCATCATTCAATAAGTAGTAAAACTAAGAGAGAAAACCAATGCATTAAGAAAAGTATGCATAAACATCATCATAAATAAAATCTCTCATACATAAACACGTTCATCCTAGGGCATATTTATTCCACGCTAATCATTTAAAATAAAAAGTTATAATAAGAATCATTAAAATCATTTAGAAGGTGGCTGGTCTTCCGCCAGTCCTCACTCGTGCTCAAAAGGCTAAGAAGATGGAACAACTAGAAGAACAAAACCGAAAGCTCACCGCTGAGCTTACTACATCTGAAAGAGCAAATGACTCAAATGTTAGAAATGATACATCAACAGAATCTCCATCAAGAGGGTCCTCGGAATGGACAAGCCTCTCACCACGAAGAAGAAGAGGAACCTCGGAATGAGCATGATCAATCTGGTACAAGAGCGAGTACATATTCATGCTCCTGAAGTATCAAAACAACAAATCACTCGCTCTTGAAGAGAGGCTGAGAGCCATGGAAGGACACAATTTTGATATAAAAGAGGCGAGTGATATGTGTCTCGTTAAAAACATCCAA
This sequence comes from Sphenostylis stenocarpa, assembly GCA_963425845.1. Classification (NCBI taxonomy): domain Eukaryota; kingdom Viridiplantae; phylum Streptophyta; class Magnoliopsida; order Fabales; family Fabaceae; genus Sphenostylis; species Sphenostylis stenocarpa. The sequence continues at coordinate 23,371,597 of OY731408.1, forward strand.
TTCCCTAATAAGTTCAAAACTCCGGACTTCCAGAAATACTTAGGAATAACCTGCCCCAAAAGCCATCTTACAATGTACTGCTAGTAAGATGGCTGCATATCTTGATAATGAGAAACTCCGATCCATTGCTTTCGGGAGAGTTTAGCTGAATCGGCCTTAAAGCTGGTATATGCAACTAGAAGGGGGCCAAATCCAAACCTGGAGACACCTGCGAGATGCCTTTCTTCGTCGATATAAATACAATATTGATCGACCCCTGAAAGAGCGAGATCTACAACTATTAAGCAAGAAAGATGATGAATCCTTCAAAGCATATGCCCAAAGATGGAGGGAATTGGCAGCACAAGTAGAACCTCCTTTATCTGACAAAGAGACTACATCCATGTTCATCAATTCTTTGACGGGTCCTTATTATGACAAAATGATAGGGAACACATCGACACTCTTCGCAGATGTAGTCATTATAGGAGAAAGAGTAGAGCAAGGTCTGAAGAACGGAAGGATTGCACAGCATAACTCCTCCAACTCCTCTACTCCATTCATTAAAAAGAGCCTCGGGAAAAAGAAAGAAGGAACCGTAAATGCAATCAACTTGGCCATTCCTTCTTCCTCCTCTCAGCAAACTAAGCCACGTAGACCAGAAAGAAAGTTCACCCCAATACCCACTTCTTATGCAAGCTTGCTGTTAAAATTACTAGACGCCAAGCTCCTCGTACGTGTCCCTCCCAAGAAAATGGAGCCACCATACCCAGAATGGTATAAAGCTAATGAAAACTGTGATTACCATTCAGGTTCCCCTGGACACTCCATTGAAAACTGTATGGCCTTAAAGCACAAGGTCCAGAATCTAATAGAGGCAGGATGGATTACCTTTGACGCATCTACTCCAAGGGTGGACGACCAGCCTCTTCCCAAGCCCGAATGAAGGATGGATTAAGGAAGATCAGCAATTTAGGGCTCATCATTTTTACCATCTCTAAAAAAAATGATACTACAAAAATATAATAAAAATATATCAAAAAGCTTTCGATGTATCTCTCATGATCCTTGCCCGTGATCATGAGATTTTTTAGGTGGGCCTTGTGAATATTTGCATTTATCAGTACAATGAGGCATTTTCCATTTCTCTTTCGTTTCTTTCTCTCTCATTCCAAAATAATTAAATAAAATCTAAACCCAAATATAGACCGTATAATAAACGAGTCATGTACGTGATTGAAAACTCTCGCGGGATCCGAAAGGCGAAGGCGAATGGATTGAGTCAAACGAGTGAGGAGGGGACCATTTCCCGGACTTGCAAAGACTGTTGGAAAAAGGAGCTCAATTAATACAGCCCCATTAAGAAAAAGCTGAGGCCATCAATCTGGGACAAGGAGACAATAAGAAATAAGTAAATGTCGATACCCAAACTGATAATGACAGGGAAGGGGCAATAACACCTTTGTACTCATTTATGCCTCGTCTTTTCCCTTATACATCGGATAAAGTTGTACTATGGATATGCACAAAAGAATTGTCCGTCAATGAAGATATCTCCAATATAGCCAGCATTGAGGGCAGGACGATAAGCGAAAGAATTTATTCCCCCTAAGGAGCTACAAGATAATGCTCTCCTAAAAACAAAGGAAAAATAAAGAAACCGAAGAGGAAAAGGAAAAAAGAATCCCAAGGGAAGATTGAGCAGACCTTGGATTCAAAGTGCTAAGGCAGTTTCTTCAACGCTCCACCGAAAAATCAAATTCGTGGTAGACAACAAATTGATCATGGTTCAAGTTAAAGACTAGATTCGAATCGACGAACCGTCTACCATACCTTAAATGGATGCGATTGAAGAAGACATTTGAAAAATATGGAAAGACATCCTAGCAGTTCAAAGGTGGCCCACATGATGAAAAGATATGGATATCGCCCAGGACAAGGCTTGGAAAGAACGCTCAAGGCATAAGAGAGCCACCAGACTTCAAGGACAACCCGCTAAAGTATGGATTAGGGTACGACCCTACAAAAGATCAAGTCGTACAAAGAAAAGAGAAGTCTCCCCTCCGTACCTTAAAAAGACGATCTTCCAAAAAAGAGGGATATTAGCGTCAAGGGTAGCATTAGTCATTAAATACCCTTCTTCCGATTTTAAGGAATGTAAACCCAATGACTATTAGAGATCACTCCTCGGGGTATGCCCGACCCTCGAGCATCTCTAGGGCACACATTTCCCTAAAATTACAAAAGAATGCTATTCATACTATCTGCTTCTCTTCTTGCTAAAAATGTCTATACCCCATTAAATAACCTTGTTTAGACAAACGTTTTGTTCCAAAATGCGTCAAAATAATCAAAACGCCATATGAAGCCAAAGTTAACATGATTGATTAGCTAGAGACATGAACAAGAAAATCGTGTTTTTGACAATGTTTGAGAAAAGAAATTATTATTAAAAGAAGCCCGTCAAGGTCAAAGACCGAGACAAAAAGATAAAAGGGCAAAATCCTAGGCAAACTAGGAATGTCAATCAGTCATAAGGTAATCAGCTGAAGACGCTACCTCATTAAAACAAAACGTTTGTTTGAACTAGCCTAAACATAGACCAACCTTGGCTAGCCATTCTTACAGAAACCTTTATTACAAAAATATCCCTCTAAAACACAAGCCTTTGCAATAAATCCCTTTCTTTCTATTCTCTTGACCCTTCATCATAAAGCATTCAAGTAATTGACTGGGAAATGTGGAAATATGGTGATCAATAGGAGGATTGAAATCCCTAAGGAAAGGAAGAGGGGCATTGACATGACAATTGCTCTACATTCAAAAGGATTACTCTTCGGTTATAGCAAAAGTCCAAGACGACAAATCGGTACGACTAATCATGTTGACGAAAGCACATGATGATGGAAGAAAAATTAGCGAGAAGTTGAATGGGTTCGAAGGCGATATGACCAGACCAAACCTTATTGAAGAAAAACAGTTGAATATGATATGTCATGGACAAGCCTATCAAAGGAAAATAAAAAGGCTTACAAAAAGGTCAACCCTCATATTTACCAAAAGAAGGATTTAATGGTAAATAAGTTGCTTAGGCCCAAAACAATAAAATTGGAAAATGAGCATGAACTACGAAGGACCCCTTTGTGGTCAAATGAGCTTTCTCGGAAAGGGCTCCTATCCTCATCAATATGGATGGAAAGAACTTCGACACCTAATCAACTCCGATACGGTGAAGAAGTATTATGCTTGAAGACATTGCTCAAGACCCGTCGGGAATGAAAATCTGCAAAGGACATTCCTGGGCAAAAGATAGGGTCCATATTCCTCGCTAGGATACGTCCTAGGCAAAAAGAAGAGGTTCAAAAAAAAAAGAGTAAATAAAAAAATAGAGAAACTAAGAGCAATGGTTACTTTAGCTGAAAGCCGAAAAGGCGGCTAAAGTAACATTCTTCCGAAGCAAGCGATCTGCATGGTCTTCACTGCGAGCTCGGGCATCTCAACTAAAGCAATTAGGAGAACCAGGGGCGGATATCATAGACATGACTTGGATAAGCCTAAACAATATAGCCAACCACGACCACCCATTCTGAAATCCTTCTATAAAAGAAATAAAACTTTTTCTCACTTATCAATAAAAATTCCTTTTCATTTCCTTTCTCTTGACCAAATATTATGGAAATGCCTCTTTATTGATAAATCATGCGCAAAGACTTTTAATCAAAGATCAAACATGCGTCTAAAAAAGGGAAGCATATAAAAATAATAAGAGAATAAACGCCTGCTAGGATATTCTTAGGTAAAAACCAGGGTAGCACTGCTAGATCGGAAATCCCAAAAGAACGGTCTAGGCAAAAGATAAGGCAAAAGCCCCTAAGATATTCTAGGCAAAAATTAAGGCAGACCCGCTAGATCGAAAAACCGTAAAAGGCGGTCTAGGCAAAAGACAGGGCTAAAACCAAAAGACGGATAAAAGAAGAGCCCACATCACGGTCATAGAAGATGAGCCCACTCGGCATATTCATAAGAAAGCCAATGGAAGAAGGCCGAGTCACTTTCTAAATGCATCGAAAATAAACAAACATTAGATTGCATCTAAGACACCCACACACAAAGTAGTTGCATAATACGACTTTGTCAAAATCAATAAAAAAAAATATATGAAAGAAAAATAATTTTCTTCAAACAAATATTAAACATGCATATAAGGAGGCTAGTCTCCATACTTGTGATTGAAAACAGGAGGCGCCAGAATCCAGCCTCAAGGAAACTAGCTCTAACCTTCTATCCCAATAAAAGAAGGTACATCGAAAAAAAAAAGCCAACGGAAAGGCTCAATAATCCCCAAGCGGATCCTTGCCTACTCTAGAGGCAAAACAGAAAATACTCCCTGACTCAACACCACCACATGAGTCATCAAACATAGTCATTCAAAGCTGCAATCGGCATCCTTCCATCCAAGAAAGAAGGAAATGAAAAAGCCAAATGGAAAGGCTTGACCATCCCCAAGAGGATCCTTGCCTACTCCAAAGGCAAAACAAAAAGACTACTTCACGACTCAACTTTGTCGCCACATGAGTCATCAAGCACACTCATGCAAGAGTCCCCGTCGCATCCCCGGTGGAGAACAAGGACTACATAAGAGTCCATCAAAGAAAAAACAGAGTCAAATCAACCAAATCACTAAGGGGCAACAAAAAGAAAGAAGAGAAAAGCCTTTCATCCTCTGACAAAGGCTATTGCATGAAAAAGCCAAGAGAAAATCCCCAAGAAGAGCACAACGAGAAAAATCTATAAAAGGAAAAAATGAGAAATCTCCATCCACAGGAAGCGCTAAAATCCCGCCTCTAAATGAAAATCAAAATCGCAAAAGGCGAAATCTAAACCACTTTAGCAAAATAAAGAGCTTCGAAGAAACTGGCTCCAATCACCAACCTTCTACACCAACAAAAGGAAGTCATCAATGTAGAAAAGCCAACGGAAAGGCTTAATTATCCCCAAGCGGATCCTTGCCGAAAAATATATATCTTCCCATCTAACGTGCATAACAGGCGCACATATAAGCCCATTCCCCAACAGGAATAAGAACATAAACAAAAACCAGTTCAAGCAATAAGGAGTCAAAAACTCCATTTTTCCCCCTTTGGGGGCAATTCAAAAGAGATCTCAGTCAGAGCAATCAAATTCTCAAAAGAAAAATTTTCACCAGTGAGCTTACAACAGAACTACTGTTTGCTCAAAATAAGCAAAGAGCTAATATCCCAGAGAAATGGGAAATCAACCTATGCCAGAGGTAATGCAAGCCCAAAAGCATAAAAGTCTTCACCATTGCTGAAGCAATTGCCTAATCAAGAGGCACAATCAAATTCCTGCCTAAAAGGCAACCAACGAAGAATCCCCGGTAAAACCGGATGACTAAAATAGAAAAGTCAAAAAAAAAAAAGAAAGAAAATCAATCATTCCTCATGAAAAGGCGCATGATCAGAGACAATAAGTCGCCAGAAACCGGATGAGGGTTCGTACTCATCAATCAAAAAAAGATATACAAAAAAAATTTCATACCGGGTGGGGGTACATACTCACCTAAGCCTTGCAGAACGGGGCTTACCAAAAACTTCATACCGGGTGGGGGTACGTACTCACCTAAGCCTTGCAGAACGGGGCTTACCAAAAACTTCATACCGGGTGGGGGTACGTACTCACCTAAGCCTTGCAGAACGGGGCTTACCAAAAACTTCATACCGGGTGGAGGTACATACTCACCTAAGCCTTGCAGAACGGGGCTTACCAAAAACTTCATACCGGGTGGGGGTACGTACTCACCTAAGCCTTGCAGAACGGGGCTTACCAAAAACTTCATACCGGGTGGGGGTACATACTCACCTAAGCCTTGCAGAACGGGGCTTACCAAAAACTTCATACCGGGTGGGGGTACATACTCACCTAAGCCTTGCAGAACGGGGCTTACCAAAAACTTCATACCGGGTGGGGGTACGTGAAAGTGATACTAGCAAAGATCTCAGTGATTTGATGAAGTCAAAGATAAAGTCAAGGGTCAACTCTGCAGCAGTCAAACAAGTCACTCAGAAGAATGGAGCCGAAGACTTAGTGTGTCTTAACGAAAGCTTAGGTAAAACCACTTTACCTTTTCCATCGCATAAAGCTTCTTCACTCATTTTGCAAAATGCCTCAAAAATAGTTTTAAACAAATCAAAAACAAAAGCATTTTGACAAAGAACTTTCTTAATAATGTTTTTAAGCGATATTGCTTTTAAAGAAACGTTTAAAACACTTAGAATGTTTATAGAAGTGTTTTCACGACATTTTAATTGATACAAAAACCTTTTAATCGATTAAAAACCCTTTATGACCGATTGGAATTCGAATATAACAGGTCAGAATGAAATATAATCGATCAGATTTTAAATATGAGCGATCAGATTGCTTTAATCGATTAAAACACGTTTTAATCGATTAAAACCACTTTGAAGTCAGGATGATCGATCAGAATGAAATTATGACCGATCAGAGTTGGTTATGATCGATCAGAATTGAATTATGACCGATCAGACTTATTTCAATCGATTAAAAGCGTATTTCAATCGATTAAAATAACTTAGAAAATCTTTTCAATCGATTAAAGCGAACTTTCAATCGATTAAAATGACTTGAAAATATATGTGCAGATTTTCAATCGATTAAAGCGACTTTATATCAGCTAAAATAACTTAGAAAGTTTTATAAGAAGGTTTTTAAACATATCAATCGATTAATACGCGATTCAATCGATTGTTTTATACTTAGAAAATGTTTGTAAAACGTTTTAAGCTGATAAAAATGTGGTCGTATCAACTAAAACATTTTACGTTAAAGATCAAGAATGCATTAATGGGTTGAAAGGACTTTTAACAGATTATAACGGCTATTTCAATGATTAAAACAAACTTTCAACAGATTAATTAATGCAGCAGATTTGAAAATTCTCTTTAAAAGCAGTTTTGCTTGAAACTTTGAAACAAGAGATTGAATATCGGTTTTACACAATTCAAGCAATCAATACAAACAACTATTAGCATTTTTCAAGAAAGATACACAAGCTGTTTTTGTGAACTTCTTTTGAAATCTTTCTTGAGGAACTTTGCATCCTTGAAGAAGAAACTTACTGTGGATTGGTGTAATCCGGTTTGAGCTTTCTAAGTCTCTTCTTTGTAAATTCTTTTTCATTACTTTGTATTGTGTTGTACCTGGAATTTGGGTACAAGTTTTTTCTGCAGTTGGTAGGTGGTTGTAGAAGTTTCCAAGAACTGGAATTTGGTTCTTGGTGGTTAAGTGCGAGAGCTGGAATTTGGTTCTTGTCTTGTTTGGTGCCTGGAATTTGGGCACTTGGTTTCTCTGCAACTGGAATTTGGTTGTAGAGGTTATCAAGAGCTGGAATTTGGTTCTTGGTGGGAGAGGTTAAGTGCAGGAAGCTGGAATTTGGTTCTTGTCTTGTGTGGTGCCTGGAATTTGGGCACTTGGTTTCTCTGCTAGCTGGAATTTGGTTGCGAGAGGTTTCCAAGAGCTGGAATTTGGTTCTTGGTGGAGAGTTAGAATAGGTGTAAGAGTGTGAGTACGTAAAACATCTATTCTAGTGGAACCAGTTGGAATTTGGTGGAGGCTGGACGTAGCCCTGGTATTGGGTGAACCGAGTATAAAATTACGGTGAAATCTTTCCTAACCTTTCTCTCTTTAATTTCGAGTTCTTTGTGCTTGTATTGTTTGATTGCTTTGTGATTTGTGAATTGATAAGTAATCTTAATTTTCGGATTAGATAATCGTGTATTGCGAAAAACTTTCAAAAATCAATTCACCCCCCTCTTGATTTAAAACTACTTTTCTAACAATTGGCATCGGAGCGAGGTGCTTGAAAGTTAATCAAGTTACTTCGATCCATGGCATTTTACGAGGAGCGTGCATTGATAGACCTCCACTGTTGAGTGGAGCAGTTACCTATATTGGAAAATAAGGATGAAAATCTTCATTGAATGCTGTTAGTATAAATGCTTGGAATGTTATTGAGCAGGAAGCTGATATTGCTAACGGAATTCAAGATGATTGTATTGCCAAAAATATCATCTCTTACTGCTCTTAACAGAAATGATCTTTTCGAGATTGCACTACTGCTAAGCTGCTGCACAAATGTGGAAGATCCTTGAAAAGACCTATGAAGAAGCACCAGAAATATGCTTGATGGTCAACTCGGAATCATCAAAAACCGAGTGTAAGTTCTGAATCTATAAACTATAGCTCATTACAAGATGCTTTCTTTGAAATACATGAAGTAGCAAAGAAATTAGAAAGCTGAAAACAGAAAATTGAAAAACATGAATAGGTTACTAGAAAACAAGATCATTATTCTTGAAAAGAAAATAATTGATGAAGAAAAGTTAGAATTAGAAAATAATCTCGATTGCATGTGTAATGTTGAAGATTGCAAAAGCGTCACGAGTTACGGAAACAAGTATCATACCTAGTAAAAACTTCATCTAAATTAGCACAAGGAAAGAATAATCTTGATAAGATACTTGATTCCCAAAAGTTAGTTATTGAGCGTGGTGGTATAGGTTATACACCGACCATTGGAAAGAAAACCAGAGCTTTCAAAAATTATTTTGCATATAGTAAAACAGTTTCATCTCCATTTATTAAATGTTTTTACTTGTATGAAAAAGGGTCACTCTGTTAAATACTTGCAGAATTAAGAAATATGCGGTACCCAAAGGAAGAATGAAATGGGTTCCAAAGATTAATTCCTTTCAAATAACTCTGATCAGGACCGAGTAATTATAAAGGGTACCAGAACAATTCTTAATTTGTTTTGCGAGGAACAAGTGCGGGAATCCCTTGAAGATCAGAAGCTGCGAAACCAGGTTACGTGTATTTAAATTAATTGTTTTAATTGATATAAACCAATATTAATCGATTGAAATAACTTACAGTACTATTTTAATCGATTGAAATATCGAAATAATCGATTAAATTGTTCTCGAGAATGTTGGTTTAGTCGTTTTAATCGATTAGAATAAATTTATATCAACTAAAAACACTTAGGATCAAAATTAATCGATTCATTTACGTTTTAATCGATTTAAATACTGGTGATATTTTTTTATTACATTACGTACCATACAAATCGATTCTTTCATAAAACAATCGATTAATTCAACTGTAGATGTTTTCAACCCAAATGTCAAGAATCAAATTAATAGATAATGAGTTGATTAATCAATTAATTAGGTTCGAAAACATGATTCTGACATCTAATTAAAGTTTGATAGGCCAATTCGATTAAAAGAACCCAGGTCTTTATGATAATCCAGAATCTGCATAATGTGTTTAAATGTCTCTTTGAATTTCAAAAACTTGAAATCCGTTTCTTCATCAAACCAGGTTCGAACTTATCATTTCTCAACTTATCATCTTTCTTCTGTTTTCATATTTTCAAAATCTCCTCTCAATTCTCTGCTGTAAACATGATCAAAATCATGGCTGGTTCGAGCGATCTGTTTGAAAGCGTATCCATATTCAATTTTCTTTCAATGGCACAAATTTTTAAATTAGAAAGCGAAGGTTGAACAAATCTTTGAATTGGGAACTTCGACCAGGTGACATAATGTGGGAAAACTATTACTGTTATTCATGAATGGAAGTGTCTTTTATTTTGACAACAACATAAACATGATTCAAGTTTGTAGATGTTTACATTTCTCTTAATACTTTACATGGAATGATGCATGGTAATACACTGAAAATCAAAGAAATTATCAAAGAATGGACTGTAACTTTTCTTATAGACACTAGTTACAAACGAGGTCAAGCTGTTAGGACTGAAAACATAGTTTATCATAGATTTTTTCAGTGATAGTTGATTACGGTAATAAATTGTTGATTACTAGGAAGTTCAATGAACAAATGTTTACATTAGATTTCTTGATATTACCTAGCAATATTTCTGAAATAATCTTGAGCATGCATTGGTTCAAAACTCTTGGTGAAATTCATTGAAGCTGTGCAACCACGATAATTTGCTTTAATCATCAATGTCACGAGGTGACACTATAAGGGAACCAATGCGGGACAACAATTCAAAAATTGAATAACGTGAGTACAGGGAATGTATGTTTTATGGTCAGTACGGGGATAAATTTTATATTGTTTTAGAATTCGGATTGATTGTCATCACCTGTCCTCATTACTAATCATTGCCCACTCTACCAGAATAAGTTTTTTTAATCACTTGTGCATATGATACCACTTGAAAACAACAAAGTTAAAAATGACTCATTCTTCAAAAGATAATGATGAGCTGGTTCACTATAAGTGAGAATAACACCCATCATACTACATTAATAAAAATGCAGTTATTTGCTTGGATGATGACAACTGCAGGGTTCAAAATGGGTTGGCTATTTTGAAAGGAAATTCCTATCTCGGTACATCATTAATCTGTGATTCATGCAATTTATGGTATCGTGCACTCTGTGTGGAATCGATAGTGAATGTACGTACGTCGGTACATGATTACGCCTCGGATGTGTAATAGTTGATGTTCCTAAAGAAACATTTAATTCCATTGAGTGTCAACCATGGTATGTCATGCGATCAATAGTAACGATGAAGCTGCTAAAAGAGTTCTTTTCGGGAAAAGTTTACGTATGCATTCTGCGATACGGGAGTGACGACGAGTTGTTGACTCAAATAGTTGATAGAGCAAAATTGGTTCCAGCAAAAAGGAAAGCCTATTATCTTTTGATATTGGTGGGAATCAAATGAATGATCACCAAGTTTGGTGGATAAGCGGTTCAATCGGGGAAATTGGGATGACTAGTTCCCCTCATCATCTTTCTCTTACTGCTTATTTCTATCTTTATATTGTTTGCATGGATTGTGATATTAGCTGGTGTTATACCAGGAACATTTGCCTTAACCTTTGGTTAAATATGATTTAGGATCTAAATCTAGATTGAGCTGGCTTAGATAGAAGTAGATGATAGATCCATTGAATCTCTTTTAAAAGCTGGGCATTGATCGATTAAAACCTTTTAAAGCTGTCTTATAACGATAAAATTAGCCAAATTTAAAATTAAATCGATAGTGGTAGATTATCAATGAAAAATAGTTGATATTGATCTAGACAATCAGTTCACTACATATCCAATAGATTAGATACTGAGATATTCACATCGGATATATCATTATTTTCAAAATCTGGTTGTTTTAGTTAATAAAAACACTTTTTAATCGGTTAAATAAACTTAAACGACAAATTTCATTATTGTTTTAATCGATTTAAAATCGAAACAATCGATTGTTTTTATTAAAAATTCATGTTTTCAAAATCTTAAATGTTTTAATCGATTAAACCTTTCCTTCAATCGATTAAAATCATTTACCAAGATCATTTTAACAGATTATGCTCTGTTTTTAATCGATTTTTATTACGGGAAGAAAGATTAAAGGCTTTAGTTAATGGTCATTTCATGTAAACATGCTACTAAAGCGTGATTCCCTTATCTTTACACGTGTTAATTGTATTCATTACAAGCGTGTTAATGGAGATAAGTTTGAATCAACTTTAATTGATTCTTTTCATGAGTGAAATATTGATTCACTTTGTATTTTCAAAAACTTGAGCATATTTTTCAAAACCTTACATTTTATTCTTTTCTCTTCGATTCCCTATTTTTTGATGAAGTCAAAAGGGGGAGAAATAGTTGCATCACTTTAAGATAAATTTAAGTGCAACATTTTAGGGGGAGAAACAAAACTTTATTACATTCTTATATTTCTCACCTAATCGCATTATCAAGTGACTTATTTTGCGAGAGATTGTTTTTTCAAAATGGTGTTTGTCTTCATCAAATAGGGGAGAGCTGAAAGTGATACTAGCAAAGATCTCGGTGATTTGATGAAGTCAAAGATAAAGTCAAGGGTCAACTCTGCAGCGATCAAACAAGTCACTCGAGAAGAATGGAGTCGAAGACTTAGTGTGTCTTAACGGAAAGCTTAGGTAAAACCACTTTACCTTTTCCACTTGCATAAAGCTTCTTCACTCATTTTGCAAAATGCCTCAAAAATAGTTTTAAACAAATCAAAAACAAAAGCATTTTGACAAAGAACTTTCTTAATAATGTTTTTAAGCGATATTGCTTTTAAAGAAACGTTTAAAACACTTAGAATGTTTATAGAAGTGTTTTCACGACATTTTAATTGATACAAAAACCTTTTAATCGATTAAAAACCCTTTATGATCGATTGGAATTCGAATATAACAGGTCAGAATGAAATATAATCGATCAGATTTTAAATATGAGCGATCAGATTGCTTTAATCGATTAAAACACGTTTTAATCGATTAAAACCACTTTGGAAGTCAGGATGATCGATCAGAATGAAATTATGACCGATCAGAGTTGGTTATGATCGATTAGAATTGAATTATGACCGATCAGACTTATTTCAATCGATTAAAGCGTATTTCAATCGATTAAAATAACTTAGAAAATATTTTCAATCGATTAAAGCGAACTTTCAATCGATTAAAATGACTTGAAAATATATGTGCAGATTTTCAATCGATTAAAGCGACTTTATATCAGCTAAAATAACTTAGAAAGTTTTATAAGAAGGTTTTTAAACATATCAATCGATTAATACGCGATTCAATCGATTGTTTTATACTTAGAAAATGTTTGTAAAGCGTTTTAAGCTGATAAAAACGTGGTCGTATCAACTAAAACATTTTACGTTAAAGATCAAGAATGCATTAATGGGTTGAAAGGACTTTTAACAGATTATAACGGCTATTTCAACAGATTAAAACAAACTTTCAACAGATTAATTAATGCGGCAGATTTGAAAATTCTCTTTAAAAGCAGTTTTGCTTGAAACTTTGAAACAAGAGATTGAATATCGGTTTTACACAATTCAAGCAATCAATACAAACAACTATTAGCATTTTTCAAGAAAGATACACAAGCTGTTTTTGTGAACTTCTTTTGAAATCTTTCTTGAGGCACTTTGCATCCTTGAAGAAGAAACTTACTTGTGGATTGGTGTAATCCGGTTTGAGCTTTCTAAGTCTCTTCTTTGTAAATTCTTTTTCATTACTTTGTATTGTGTTGTACACTGGAATTTGGGTACAAGTTTTTTCTACAGTTGGTAGGTGGTTGTAGAAGTTTCCAAGAACTGGAATTTGGTTCTTGGTGGTTAAGTGCGAGGAACTGGAATTTGGTTCTTGTACTTGTTTGGTGCCTGCAATTTGGGCACTTGGTTTCTCTGCAACTGGAATTTGGTTGTAGAGGTTATCAAGAGCTGGAATTTGGTTCTTGGTGGGAGAGGTTAAGTGCGAGAAGCTGGAATTTGGTTCTTGTACTTGTGTGGTGCCTGGAATTTGGGTACTTGGTTTCTCTGCGGTCTGGAATTTGGTTGCGAGAGGTTTCCAAGAGCTGGAATTTGGTTCTTGGTGGAGAGTTAGAATAGGTGTAAGAGTGTGAGTCTGTAAAACATCTATTCTAGTGGAACCCAGTTGGAATTTGGCTGGAGATCTGGACGTAGCCCTGGTATTGGGTGAACCAGGTATAAAATTACCGGTGAAATCTTTCCTAACCTTTCTCTCTTTAATTTCAGTTGTTGTGCTTGTATTGTTTGATTGCTTTGTGATTTGTGAATTGATAAGTAATCTTAATTTTCGGATTAGATAATCTGTGTATTGCGAAAAACTTTCAAAAATCAATTCACCCCCCTCTTGATTTAAAACTACTTTTCTAACAGTACGTACTCACCTAAGCCTTGCAGAACGGGGCTTACCAAAAACTTCACACCGGGTGGGGGTACGTACTCACCTAAGCCTTGCAGAACGGGGCTTACCAAAAACTTCATACCGGGTGGGGGTACGTACTCACCTAAGCCTTGCAGAACGGGGCTTACCAAAAACTTCATACCGGGTGGGGGTACGTACTCACCTAAGCCTTGCAGAACGGGGCTTACCAAAAATTTCATACCTAGTGGGGGTAAGTACCCACAAAAGTCTAGTCAAATACAGACTTATACCAGGTGAGGGTAAGTACTCACCAGAGTCTTAGAAAAAGAAAGCTCAAACCAGATAGGGGTTAGTACCTATCAAGATATTTATCATCCGGAGGATCATCAAGGAGCAGTATCCGAAGGATAGCCGGGCAAAAGGGCCAACTCCTTCCCCTACCAACTAATTATGTCGGCATATTAAAACCAACAAATTAGTTAGGCAGGTGAAGGGGGGGCAGCTGTAGACCCCTAATTTTGCCCGGCCTCTCAAAATAAAAGATAGAGGAACTTCGCCCGAAGATGGAGTTCATCTGGTTTCCCAAAAATTGAGGAAACCTCCCGCAACAACATGGAATTCGCTTATATGCACGATAAAGACTAAAGAAGACCTCTCATAATAAGACGGAGTTCAATCATCCACACAAAGGAGACTTCCTACACGAAGATAAAGCTTCAACGGACACATATCGGCATCAACTGACGTCCAAAACAGACAAGGAAAGCTTCCCGGAGTCCCGAAACGCGCGAAACTGGCCAGAACAGTCGAGACGGCCGTCCCAAAGTTGGGACGGCCGTCCCAACCTGTCCCGGCCAGTTGGGACGCGCGTCCGAAGTTGGGACGGCCGTCCCAAGTCCCGGTTCAAGTGGGACGGCCGTCCCGAGTCCCGGGGGTCCCGGCTGTGTAATTTTGCCATTTGGGACGGCCGTCCCGAGTCCGGACGGTGGTCCCGAAGTGCGCCAGCTGCGAAAACTATAAATAGGAGGCTCATTTGTCACTTTTTCACACCCCAGACACTCCAGAGAGCTCTGAAACACTTTCTAAAACTCAGAGCACTTGTCTATTTCTTTCTTTCTCTTGAATGATCTTTCCGATTGCCTTAAATAGGTAACAATCGGTTAAGGAATTATATTCCGGCATTCGATTCTTCTTTAAATTTTTAGTGGGGTCGATCTCGTGTTGGTGAGGAGAGTCTGTGTAGAGAGAGGGGTTGCCAAAACGCATCCTCACAGTTCAAGATTCTCAATATCAAGCTTGCTACGGAGGTTCTTTTCAATTCTCTTCTCTTTTATTGCTTTATTGTTTTATTGTTTTATTTAGCTTTATTATGTCATGTATAATAGGATCATGTAGATAGCTATTTTAATATCTCTTTTATTGCTTTATTTAGCTTTATTCATCATTTTATGAATGCAACATAGAATAAAATCATGTAGATAGCCATTTAATATTATGTAATAAAATAGGGTAATCGCGTAATTTCTCATAGTCTTTATTTAAATAAATCTGTCATAGGGAACCCGAAAGGGGCGTTGTGGGGTGCTAATACCTTCCCCACACGTAACTAACTCCCTTACCCAACTCTGGTTATAATGGCCAAGTGCGGTTTTTCTTAAAATCAACATTTTTTCCTTTTCCAATGTTTAAGGTCAAAACATTGGTGGCGACTCCATAAGAACCTCTTTTCGAAAACCTTTTAAAACAAAAACGCGAGTCTAAACCATCTTTTCGCGACCGCTCGCATAAACGTTTCGAGACGTCCCCCGGACGTCGAAAGGGACGGCGGCGACAATGATCATGAATACGGTCAGCTTCAGGGAAGTAAGGTATAAGAGAGACAAACATTGGCGTTAAGGCCAAGAAGAATCTAATTCTGATGAAAGAATTGTGCGACAGTGTTATATATGTATATGGTTTCCCTTCTCTCATTAATGATTTAATGAATTTCTGTAGACCGTATTGTACCTTTTCACTGCAACATAAACGATGTATATATGGTGGTAACCCATTGAACACTAAAATCCACCACTCCTCCTCATCATCACATATGTAAAGAGTAATCGAGCATGAACTTTTTAAATTGTGATTCCGAGACAAAGTTGATAAACTTTATCTCGTATAACCAATGCAAATTAGGAGGGTCGAATTTAGGCTAAACAATACATTATAATTAGTCTCCTAGACAAGGATACTTTCTATCAATATTTGAGCATTACTATTGTGAAGAAGTTAGTTTTTACCATCATCCAATAAGTAAAACTTAAATCATGATGAGCCTCCTAAATTCTGTGTGGGGAATGTTTTCAATTAATACTAGTCTTGATTTGAAACTTGATTTTTATTGGGAAAAAACAATCATATTATTAGTTCTTGTATCTTAATTTTGTACCAAAACACTTTTGGCTTATAAATATTTGTTAGTATTTTAGGAAGGATAGGAAAGATGGTTTGATGTTTAGTAGTGAGATTTGTGTAGAAATAGTTTTTAGAAAGAGGTGGACAAATAGGAGAAAGTTTGTATGAGGGAAGATAATAATTGATCTTAGAAGTGTTACAAGATATGTAGGAGCTTGTATTAGATTTTTCACTCACATTACATAAATGGCATTGCCTATTTATAGACTTGATCCACCATCTCCTAAATATTCTACATAATTCTAGATTTTCTTAACTCTAGAATTATCTATCTTCTTCTTTCAAACATTTCTAGAATCTTCCAAGGATTCTAGATATTACTCATATGGAATTCTTAATTCTAGTAACATCTAGGATTTTAATTTCTAGATATTTCTAGAATTTGCATCATCTTTTAACACTCCTCCTTGATGCAAATTCCTCTAACTCCAAGCATGAAACGTAATTGTTCAAACTTTGTTCTTGGTAGTGCCTTGGTAAATATGTATGCAATTTGATCTTCCGTAGTGCAAGTACTCACGTTGAATTTGTTTAATCGCTTCAGCCTCCCTGATGAAGTGATATTTAATAGCTATATGTTTTGTTCTTTGATGATGGACTGGATTCTTTGTCATTACTATCGCTGATTTGTTGTCGCAATAGATAGTAGTTGGTCCATCTTGTGGTTTTCCCATTTCTTCAAGTATTCTTCGTAGCCATATTGCTTGACTTGTAGTTTCAGCAGCAACTACGTATTCTGCTTCTGCTGTTGATTGTGCCACAGTGGCTTGCTCCTTTGATGCCCATGAGAAAAAATCCGATCCAAGTGAGAAGGCATATCCTGACATACTCTTCATGTCGTCTATTGATCCTGCCCAATCACTGTCGGTGTAGCAAATCATCCTTGAGTTTGTCATAGTCTTGTACCATATACCAAACTCTCTTGTACCTCGCAGATACCTTAAAATCCTTTTTCCTGCTCCATAGTGAATCTGGCTTGGTTTTTGCATGAATCTTGACAGAAGACTTGTAGCATACATAATGTCTGGCAGTGTAGTTATGAGATATAGAAGGCTTCCGATCAAACTCCTGTATCGTGATACATCTACTTCTGGTGCTCCATCATCTTTCTTTAGCTTTTCGTTTACCACTAAAGTAGTAGTGACAGGTTTACATCCGTACATCTTGAATCTCTTTAGTAGAGCTTCAATATATTTCTTCTGAGAAATAAATATTCCTTCTTTTTGTTGTATCACCTCTATCCCGAGGAAGTAGTTCATCAAGCCAAGATCAGTCATTTCGAATGTTTTCATCATATCTTCTTTGAATTCTTTCATCATTTCCTTATTGTTTCCTGTATAGATGAGATCATCAACATATAAGGAGACAATGAGATTATACTGACCTTGTGTCTTGATATAAAGTGTTGGCTCACTCTTGCTCCTCCTAAATCCTTGATCGATAAAATATTTATCAATTTTGCTATACCATGCTCGAGGAGCTTGCTTTAGGCCATATAGAGCTTTTCTTAGTCTTAGTACTTTTCCTTCGTGTCCTTTGTTGATGAAGCCTTGTGGTTGCTCAACATAGATCTCTTCTTCAAGTGTTCCATTGAGAAAGGCGGATTTGACATCCAGTTGATGGATGTTCCAACCTTTTTGTGCAGCAAGGGCTATTAAAGCTCTAATTGTATCCAGACGAGCAACTGGAGCAAAAGTCTCATTGTAGTCGATTCTAGGTTGTTGTGATTATCCTTTTACGACCAATCTTGCCTTATATTTTTGTATGGTTCCATCAGGGTTGAACTTAGATTTATATATCCATTTCACTTCAATGATATCTTTTCCGTGAGGACAGTCCACAAGCTCCCAAGTATTATTCTTCTCAATCATTTTGATTTCTTCTTCCATGGCCTTGACCCATACTTCTTGCTTTGAAACTTCTTCATAGCAGGAAGGCTCAATGATGGCCATGTTACAAGTTTCATATATATCTACCAAAGATCTTACACGTCTTGGTGTAGATCTGGTGAAGTATATTCTTCTTCTTCTTGTGGAGGCGTACTTAGATCTCCTGTGTCTTCTTCAGGTTTTTGTACTGGAGTCAGGATCTTGCGTCTAACAATTTTTTCTTCTTCCCAATTCCAAGAAGCATTTTTGTCAACCTCAACATCTCGATTGATGACGAGTTTCTTTGTTTGTAGGTTGTAGACTCGATAGCCTTTTGATTATTGGCTATATCCCAAGAATATTCCTCTTATAGTTTTGTCTTCAAGCTTATGCCTCCTCTGATCAAGAACATGTATGTAGCAAATTGATCCAAATATTTGTAGGTGTTTAGCTGATGGTTTTCTTCCACTCCAAGATTCAATAGGAGTCTTATTTTGAACTGTCTTAGTTGGGCATCTATTGAGTATATACACGACAGTGTAGACCGCTTCTGCCCCAAACGTATTTGGCAAGCCTTTCTCCTTCAACATTGATCTCGCCATTTCCATCACTGTGCAATTATTTCTTTCTGATACACCATTTTGTTGTGGTGTATATGCAACTGTAAGTTGTCTTTCTATTCCTTCATCTTCACAGAATTTATCAAACTCATGTGAGTTATATTCTTTACCTCAATCACTTCTAAGAACTTTTATGTGTCTTCCACTTTGTTTCTCGACGAGAGCTTTAAACTTCTTGAATATTCCAAGGACTTCTGATTTTTCTTTGATGAAGTAAACCCAGGTCATTCTAGAAAAGTCATCGATGAAAAGGATAATGTACCTGTTGTTGTTTAGTGATGGTGTCCTCATCGGTCCACAAATGTTTGTATGGATTAATTCTAGCAAACATTTTGCTCTCCATGCTCTGTCGGTTGAAAATGATAATCTATGTTGTTTCCCAAGAAGACATCCTTCACAAACTTCATTATTCTCTTTCAGGTATGGGAGATCTCTCATCATATTTTTCTGATGTAAAAGCTTCAAAGCCTGAGTGTTGAAGTGTCCAAACCTTCTATGCCAAAGCCATGAATCATCAACTTGAACTTTCATGGCAATATCAATAGTATATTTGAAGCTTATAGGAAAACTTCTATTTCTTTTCTCCATTTTTACTTCTCCTATCTCTCGTCTTTTATTGTCATAGATTTTACATGTATCTCCTTTGAAGTGTAGAGTATATCCTTTCTCCATCATTTGACCAATACTTAAGAGATTTTCCTTAAGATTGGAAACTAGTAAAACATCATTGATAAGTCTCATACCTTTCTTGGTCTCCATTATAACACTGTCTTTTCCTTTTGACTCTATCATGGTGCCATTTCCCAATCGCACTTGAACTTTGATGGAGTTATCAATTTCTTTGAAGATGCTTGGATCATTCGCCATATGGTTACTACACCCGTTGTCCAAGTACCATCTTCCTTTTGATTCATTATCAGAACATCCCGTAGCATATAAGAGATGTTATTCTCTATCCCGTTCTTTAGCAAAATTTGCTTGTTGATGATTTTTGTTGCAACACATTTTCTCCATATGTCCAAATTTCTTACAATATTGACATTGAGGTTTTCCTCGATGCCAACAATCTTTTTCTAAGTGATTTGTCTTTTTGCAAGTGCCACATGGAGGATATTTTCCTTGAATAGTCTTGGAAAAATTTCTAGAATTTTCCTTATTCTTAGAAAGTTCTCTATTAATTTTATTTCCTCCATTTTGAGACCATAATTTTAGTTTTTATTGAAAGGTATTTTCGACTGAGTCTTCTTCACGCCTTTTCAATCTTTGTTCATATGCTTCAAGAGATCCTATTAGTTGTCACCGATAATGTAGATAAATCTTTTGTTTGTTCAATTACAGTTGCAATTGCATCATATTTTTGGAGAATAGAAATTAGAATTTTCTCAAAAAATTTCTTATCAAGAATATTTTCCCCAAAGGCTCTCATCTGACTAACTATTTCTTTTATTCTAGAATAGTAGTCTTTTATGGTCTCAGATTCATTCTTTCTTATTAACTCAAATTCTCTTCTTAGTGAATGAATTTTAATATTGCGTACCTCATCGTTTCCTTGAAACTCCTATTGAATTGTATTCCAAACTTCCTTTGCACTTGTGGCACCCATTATTCTTGGAAAAATAGTGTCATCAACTACTTGTTCAAGAGTGAATAATGCCCTTGAATCCTTCTGTTTGTTTTCCTTCAGCTCCTTCCTCTGGGAAACTATAAGAGTTGAGATGTCTTCTGGAATAGTGAACTCATCTTCTATGAGGTCCCAAAGATCTTGAGAACAAAAAAATGTCCTCATTTTGACTCTCCAAAAATCATAATTTTCTCCCTTGAAAATAGGGATTGGAATAGATGATGTTTGGTTGGTAGTGGCCATAGGTTAGAATTTTTCTTTTGGAAGTAATGTGTAGTGGGATTGGGTTTTTTAAGGTAGTCAAAAAATTTTCTCTACGCTCAGTAGGTGACCGAACGTAGCTCTGATACCTCTGTTAGTATTTTAGGAAAGATAGGAAAGATGGTTTGATGTTTAGTAGTGAGATTTGTGTAGAAAATAGTTTTTAGAAAGAGGTGGACAAATAGGAGAAGGTTTGTATGAGGGAAGATAGTAATTAATCTTAGAAGTGTTACAAGATATGTAGGAGCTTGTATTAGATTTTCCACTCACATTACATAAATGGCATTGTCTATTTATAGGCTTGATCCACCATCTCTTAAATATTCTACATAATTTTATATTTTCTTAACTCTAGAATTATCTATCTTCTTCTTTCAAACATTTCTAGAATCTTCTAAGGATTCTAGATATTACTCATATGAAATTCCTAATTCTAGTAACATCTAGGATTTTAATTTCTAGATATTTATAGAATTTGCATCATCTTTTAACAATATCAAACATTGGATTATTAGAGATAAATAAAAAGAAGATATTGATGTCACTTGGAATAAGATGTGTTTACCATTCTCTGAAGGAGGCTTACCTATTATAAATATCAGTGTCCATTAATGTTCATAATATTATTATATTAACTTCTGGAGGGATTCTTGGTGCCTTGAAAATAGTGTATTGGATGCTCTGGCATTCCTATTGATATATATATATATATATATATATATATATATATATATATATATATATATATATATATATTTTTTTTTTTTTTATGTCACTTGGAATAAGATGTGTTTACCATTCTCTGAAGGAGGCTTAAACCTATTATAAATATCAGTTTCCATTAATGTTCATAATATTAACTTCTGGAGGGATTCTTGGTGCCTTGAAAATAGTGGTTTGGATGCTCCTACTGATATATATATATATATATATATATATATATATATATATATATATCAGTGTTCAGCTTGAGGCTTTGAGAGAGAATTTTCTGAATTCTGGAATATTAGATAGAACGAATTAATCAATCTGCATGGTGCCTACAATTATTTGACACAAAATATTGATTTTATGACTTTCGGATCTCAAATATTTCTCTATCACAATCTCTCCTCCGGTTCTACATATTGTATTAAATATAATATAGATGTTACTATAGCGTGCCAATTAATCTTAGATCTGTTTCTTGTGAATCAAGTTTTAGGGATTATCTAAGTAGTTTTCTTGAATGTTTCTTGGTTTTGAGCTACCACGGGATTTGAAGAGGCGTCCGAACTCTTCTTAATAGTCAAGGATGTGTAGGAAAATACCTATAATGGTCTATGATGCTTAATACAGATATGAGACATGGATGGGAGTAGACTGTGAGTGAATTGAGTAATAGAGATAGTGGACTTTATATAAGGATGAATTATGATATCTATCCGATATATTTGAAAGATTTATCTTTTAAGTAAATATTGTAGGGTAATGTTAAGTGGTAAAAGTTGATGTAATTATGCTTTGAATTATTAGTTAATCTCTTAAATTATGTTGATTCTAATCTATTCTTCTGCTAATGTAAGATGAATTTACAGAATACCTAAGTACAAGAACAAGGATCATAATTCTCAAGTTATAATTGAAGAAAAATTGGAAAAAAAAGGGAAGAAGATTTTCAGCCTAAGATTCGCTTGAGCGAAAATACATTGAAGCTCTCGAGAATTCACTCGCTCAAGCGAGCAAATTCTCGCTTGAGTGAAAAACATCAGTACTCGCTTGAGTGAATGATGCGAAATTTTTATATAAAAAAATAAAATATGTTTTGAAAAAGAGAGTTCGAGATTTTGAGAAGAGAGGCAACATCTACTCCAGTTTTCATTCAATCTTCAATTCTTCTTGAATTCTTCTTCATTAGATCATTGTAATGACAATCATGAGTGACTTACTTCATTCTCTTAGGATTGAGTGCACTTCCTTTTAACTCTTTTGTATCTTAGTGATATTTTGAGATATTAATCTATGTTCTTAATGTTGATATTCTTATCATTTGTGCTTTTTATGTTTATCTTTGATGTTTGGGATGTATTTGAAAATATATTTTGAAACCCTAGATCAGGTTAAGAATATTTTCTATGTAAATTGCTAGATATGGTAATGAATGTATCAATTTCTTAACACCCTAGACCTAATGATGGGAAATCTCTTAAATGTATGAGGAATCGACGTTTATTAGGTTTTCTTATGAACTTCATGTGTGAAGAATCAATATGAATGATTTGAGTAGGTGACATCAACATGGATAGATTAATTGACATTTTTAATTTGACCTAGCCATTATATAAAGGAGGGAAAAGGAAGTAAGTCAATCTTAAGTTTTTTTATTTGATCTTTTCTCAAAACACTTTACAGTTCTTTGCCATTTAATTTCAACCTAAAAGTTTATGAAAATCCAGTTTTGTGATAATCCACTTAGTAAGTTTATGATTTGGAATTTCTAGTGAAATTGTTCCTCGTGGGATCGACTTTTATTTAATCAAAATACTATATTACGATTGATAATTTTGGTACGCTTGTCAATTATTCAACAAGTATTTGTGACGTCGTTGTCGGGGAAGGACATTCTTTAGAAATTCTTTGTCTAGCTTATTATTTGTTTTATTATTATTACTATTGTTGTCTTGTGCTAATTCTTGTTTGAGTTGCTCTTTGATTTATGTTTTTAAGAGCACAGGTATCTACAGATCAGTTGGAATTTTATCCTGAGATTGAAAAAATCGCTCGGAGGAATCATTGTAGAAGAAGAAGGGAAATTCAAGAATAAGTAACAGAAGAATTAGTAAACTCTTCTCCCACACTCAACTTACAAGAACCAATCATAGAAGAAATGGAGGATGAAAGAGCGAATCCAAATCCAAATCCACCTAGAAGAACACTTGGAGACTATGCTATGCAACAAGGTCAAGGTCCGAGACACTTTTCTAGCATTGTGATACCAACCAACCAATATTTGGAGATGAAGCCAACTTTCTTAAGCTTGATTAATGCTCATGAATTCACCGAAATGGATCATGAGGATCCTTATATTCATTTGTCCACTTTTTATGAGTTGATTGACACCATGAGATTTAAAGAAGGAGATATTCAATTTGCATACTTGAGATTATTTCCTTTTTCATTGGCTAGCAGGGCAAAGGATTGGTTAAAAGAACATCCTAATCAGAGTTTGACCAGCTGGGGTAATGTAAAAGAGAAGTTCCTGAATAGATTTTTTTCACCATCTCGCTACATCAAGGCCTAATCCGACATTTCTACTTTCAGACAAGGAGCAGATGAACCTTTTTATGAAGAATATGAGAGATTTAAATCACTGTTAAGGAGATGCCCAAATCATGGATTTGAAGACATTGCCCAGTTGAATATTTTCTGCACTAGCCTAAGACCTGATACAAAGATGCTTTTAGATGCTGTAGTAGGAGGAACCATGATGTTTGTGGATGTTGAACATGCCACAAGAATTATTGATGCACTAGCCCCTACAAACCAGCAGACCCAACATGATAGACATCTAATTCAGAGGAAATGAGTGTTTGATTTTAACACCACAGATGTTATCCTAGCTCAGAATAAAATTCTGACTCAACAGATTGAAGCATTGACCAAGCAAATGGCAAAACTGCCTTAACAATTATATGTTGTCCAATCCATATCCAACCAACAAATGAGTTGTGACTTTTGTGGAGGTGATCATCCAAATGGACACTGCTGTTATCAAGGCAACTTACAAGAAGAAGAAGCTCATTATATGAGTGCTCAAAGTGGTAATGGTCAAGGAAGACAAGAAAATTTCCCTAATTCCAACAACTATTAGAATAATTTTTTACAAGGATGGAGAGGGAATCAGAATCATAATTTTGGGTGGAAGCAAAGTGCTGGTCCATCTAATAGGCAACCTCCAAATTAGCAACAGTCATATCAACAACCTCCATTTCAACAACAACAGCAGTATTATCCTCCACTATATGAGAGAACAACCAAATTGGAAGACACTTTGGAGAAATTCATTCAAGTTTCTTTGGCTAATCAGAAAAATATAGAGGCTTCGATCAAAAATTTAGACACCCAGGTGAGTCAATTGGCTAAATAGTTATCTGAACAGTAAGGAGGACATTTTTCAGCCAACACACAAACCAACCCCAAGGACCATTGCAAGTCAATAACTACAAGGAGTGGCAAAGTGGTAGGTAAGGGGATTGGTGACAATCTAGTTGTTGAAGAAGTTCTTAAAAGAAAATGAAGGGAAAAAAGAGGAGAGTAAGAAAGAAAAACATCTCCCTAATAAGAAGAATGAAGAGGGAGAAGAAAGACAAAAGATAACAAGAGGAGAGAATAGCAAGAATGAATCTGCCCAAGAAAAAGGAGAGAGTAAAAAACCATTTGTGAAGAAGTTACCATATCCCAAGGCTCCTTCAAAAATAGACAAAGAGAGACAATTCACCATAGTTATGGACATTTTCAAAAGGTTGAAAATTAATATACCTTTTGTGGAAGCTATGGAGCAAATGCCAACATATGCCAAATTCATGAAAGAACTCCTTACGAAAAAGATAAGATTTGCAGAAGAAGAAACAATAAAACTAGAAGCAGGGTGTAATGCAATTTTGCAAAATCCCTTACTAACAAAATCCAAAGATCCTGGTAGTTTTACTATCCCTGTTACCATTGGTGCATTACCGGTGGGAAAAACATTACTTGATTTAGGGGCCAGTATAAACCTCATGTCATTATCTATGCTCAAAAGAATAGGAAACTTGGATGTTAGACCAAATAGAATGACTCTGCAATTGACTGATAGATCAATAAAGATTCCTTATGGAGTAGCAAAAGATGTTTTAGTTAGAGTGGACAAATTCATATTTCCTGTTGATTTTGTGATTATGGACATGGAGGAAGATGTGGAAGTTCCATTGATCTTGGGAAGACATGTTCGCGTGGTCGGACAAAAACCAAGAGGGGGGGGGGGGTGAATTGGTTTCTTAATAAAAATTAGGTTTTCAAAATTTTCCCCAAATTTTACCGATTAAAAACTGCGTAAATGTAAATAGAGAAGAGTAGAGAAGATTACACAGTAGGTTTATACTGGTTCGGATCAAAAGACCCTACGTCCAGTTGCTAATCACTCAAAAGAGGATTAACGCTGTCACTAAGAACAAATTGTTACAAACAGATTACAAATGAACAGATAAAGATCAGAATACACCTCTCTTGAAATCCACAAGAGATGATGAACAACTTTCCCCGGAGACGGCACTGACACACAATCCACTAAGAACTCCACTTAGTGATTCTTATCGCTTCTAGCCCACACCAGGTTCGAAAGCCCCTTTCCTTGCAACAAACGAGTTCTCGGCACTCACAACACTTAACTTTTGTATGGAAAAGGTTGTTCTACTGGTTCCGAGTGCCAAAGGAGAGTTTAAATAGGGAAATTAGGGTTTAGGTTTTGGGGATTTCGAAACTAGGGTTCTTGGTAATTGGGTTTTCGAAAATAAGGTTTGTTTGAAGTTTAAAATCGAAACAGATCTGGAATAATCGATTATTTGGAGTAATAATCGATTAAAACAGAGCCAAATACGTCGGAACCCAATACTCTCGATTTAATCGATTATTTGGTGAAATAATCGATTATCGCATCTGAACTGATGCGAATAATCGATTATTTTGTCTGTTTAATCGATTAAAGCGATGAGTTTGTACAGAAAATGGTTTTCTCACTATTTTAATCGATTATTTACCTATTTAATCGATTAAAGCCGAGCTCTGAATGATAAATTTGAGCTTTTTGAAGCTTCTAAGTTACGGACTATGTACCGGCTATCTTAGATTCTATAATTACAGACTCAATCAAACTAAAACAGAGTTATTACAATACAGAAATCATCAATCTTCAATCTTCAATACTCTAAGTCTGTAAGCTCTAGGATCATCATCAAAATCAACATTCTTCATGATCATTATTTGCAACATCAAGTCCTTGAATGTTCAACAATCTCCCCCTTTTTGATGATGATCAAAATTATATTTTTAAAGCCCTTGTAATAACTCTGTTTTATCTGTCATACTAACAAACACATTAAACATACCAGATAAAATTTAAAATTGAATATAGGCTTTAAATTTTTCTCCCCTATTTTGATTATAATCAAAAAGAACTCTGAAAGAACACACATTAGATCTCCCCCTCAAAATATGCATAATTTAGAGAAAGCTCCCCCTTAATCATAGCATGAAAGAAGCATCATATTTTATTTCATAATCATTCATCCATTACAACATCAAGACAATAACAAAAGAAAATACATAACAGAATTTAAAATTCTTCACTATCATGATCATTAAAGTGTGCATCAAATCTATTCTCTAAACGACACACTTCAATATCCGTTGGCAACGGCTAGGAGGCAAGACTGGTCGTATTTAATTGATTATATCTCAAAATAATCGATTATCTCTATATCAGACAGCTTTAATCGATTATTTCTAGCAAATAATCGATTATCTGAGGCATTTAATCGATTATTCCAGAGGAGAATACCCTGTTTTGGACGTTTTGAGGGAAAATAATTGATTATCACTTCCAGTAATCGATTATTCCAGAGGCTATATCAAGTTTTTGAGATTTATATGCATAATAACCTATGAACATGCTACACCACGAATTTTAACATAACAATCATCCAGAAACAGTCAAATTAAGCAGATTTTAAGCTATTTCTAATATCCCTAAGTCTCTTCTAAGATCATAGAATCTCTCCTTGGGTAGAGGCTTAGTAAATATATCTGCTAATTGACGTTTAGTGTCTACATACTCTATTTTGCAGTTTCCTTTGCTGATATGATTGTTGACAATTCAAGGACTTGATGTTGCACTTGATGAATATGAAGAATGGATTTTGATGATGATCCAAGAACTAAAGACTTAGAATATTGAAGATTGAAGATTGGTGATAATTGTATTGTAATAACTCTGTTTTATTTAAGATTGAGTCTGTATTTTTAGAGTCTAAGATAGCCGGTACATAGTCTGTAACTTAGAAGCTTCAAAAAGCTCAAATTTATCATTTAGGCTCGGCTATAATCGATTATATAGGTAAATAATCGATTAAAACAGATGAGAAAACACTTTCTATACAAACTCACTGTTTTAATCGATTAAAACAACAAAATAATCGATTGTTTTGTACTTGATCCGTACAGATAATCGATTATTTCACCAAATAATCGATTAATCCGGAGAGGTTTGGGTTCGACGTATTTGGCTCTGCTTTTAATCGATTATCACTCCAAATAATCGATTATTTCAGTTTGTTTATCATTTTAAATTTCAAATTAACCCTATTTTCGAAAACCCAATTACCAAGAACCCTAGTTTCGAAATCCCCAATTCCTAAACCCTAATTTCCCTACTTAAACTCTGCTTTGGCACTCGAAAAGAAGAACAACTCTTTCCATACAAAAGTTAAGTGCTTGTGAGTGCCGAGAACTGTTTGTTGCAAGGAAAGGGGGCTTTTGGAACCTGGTGTGAGGCTAGAAGCGATAAGAATCACTAAGTGGAGTTCTTAGTGGATTGTGTGCTGTGTCCGTCTCTAGGGAAAGTCTGTTCTTCATCTCTTGTGGATTTCAAGAGAGGTGTTTTCCGATCTTTATCTCGTTCATTTGTAATCTGTTTGTAACAATTTGTTCTTAGTGGCAGCGTTAATCCTCTTTTGAGTGATTAGCAATCGGACGTAGGGTCTTTTGATCCGAACCAGTATAAACCTACTGTGTAATCTTCTCTACTCTTCTCTATTTACATTTACGCAGTTTTTAATCGGTAAAATTTGGGGAAAATTTTGAAAACCTAATTTTTATTAAAAATCCAATTCACCCCCTCTTGGTTTTTGTCCGACCACGCGAACATTCCGCTGTGGGATTCTAACAAGTGGTATCGAGCTTGCTTTGATAGTCATTCAAATATTTTCGAAAATGGCCGGACAAAATCAAACTTTTGCCGAAGGTGCGTCTATCAACAGACCCCCACTTTTGCGGGTCAAAATTATCCTTTTTGGAAGGTACGTATGCAAATATTTTTAGAGTCCGTTGATAGAGGCGTTTGGGACGCAATTTTAAACGGTCCATTTGTTCCTAAAATTACGAGAACGGTGTTGACGTTCTTAAACCTATTTCTAGATGGACTGCGAGAAGAAAGTCGAAAAGCACAATTTGATGTTAGGGCTAGAAACATTATTTCATCTCGCTCTAACCCTTGATGAGTTTTATAGAATTTCGGTTTGTAAAAGTGCACAGGAAATGTGGGAAATGCTAAGGGTGACCCACGAAGGAACCGACGACGTCAAAAGAGCACGTAAAAATTCTTTAATCCAAGAATACGAGATGTTCCGGATGCAACCAGGCGAAACGATATTTGACGTACGAAACGTTTCACTCATATCGTGAACCATCTCACCGGACTAGGTAAAATTTTGGATGTTGATGAATTAAATGTTAAAATTTTGAAATCTCTGGATAGGAAATGGCAACCAAAGGTGACGGCCATCTCGGAGTCACAAAATCTTGCCACTATGTCTATGGCAGCGTTATTTGGAAAGCTTAGGGAGCATGAACTTGACCTTGGAAGACTAAATGAGGAAGAGGGTCAATATCAAAAGAAGAACCTAGCTTTCAAGACCGAGATTTCAAAAAGCAAAAATAAGAAAGAAGAATAAGAAGACTCCGAAATTGATGAAGAAGAGATGAGTCTTTTTATAAAGAAGTTCACCAAGATGATGAAAGCAAAAGGAAGACATCCTTTCAAAGGTAAGGGAAAGGTAAAAGAAAATTCTTCCGTTAATATAAAATGCTTTGGTTGTGGTGAAGCAGGGCATATGAAGACCGAATGCCCAAACAAGAAAAATGATGAACACAAGGGCAAAAAGCAATTCAAGAAGAAAGCATATATTGCTTGGGATGACAGTGATTCAAATTCAGAATCAAGCGACTCAGAAATTGAAGCAAACATTTGCTTGATGGCAAATAACAACATTTCTTTGGATTTTGAGGTTAGTGATTCCGATTCATCCTCTAGTGAAGAAAATGACCATGATGAATTGCAAAATGCTTATAATGAGTTATTTACTGCATTTATGGATATGAAAAAAGAATATAAAGTTGTAAAGAAAAATCTAAGAAGATCCGAAAAGGAAAATGAGTCCTTAAAATTGAAAATTGCATGTTTAGAAGAAAAGGAGGTAGCTAATACGAAAATTATATGCTTAGATGAGAATAAGGACTTAGCTTGTGGAAATTGTAAAGAGCATGAATATGATATAGATATTCTTAATCATTTGCTTGACAAAGCCGAAAAAGAAATTGATGATCTTAAGAAGAATGAAATGGTATTTGCTCAAAATAATGTAAATCATAGAGTTTCTTTGAAAAAGAGTAAATCTAAAAAGAAAAGAATATGGGTAGAAAAAGGAACTAGAGCATGTCATGTAAATAATGCATCTTATTCCATAGCTACATCAAAAGCATGTTTTTATTGCATGAAACAAGGTCACACTTCAAATAAGTGTAAAATCAAACATTTTGGTGTTCCTAAAGGTAAATATATTTGGGTTCCTATAGTTAAATGAACTATTTGTATCTTGTATTTATTCAAAGAAAATGGATCATTTAGTATGTTTTAAACAAAATGATTAGGTAAAAACATTTTATCTTTTCTATTGCATGAAGGTTCTTCACTTAAAGATTTTTGCGAAAAGCCTCTAAAATTGTTTTAAACAACTAAAAACAAAGTATTTTTACAAAAGCTTTCTTAAAACATGTTTTTAACTCGATGCAGTTTTGAAAGAACCAAATAAAATCACTTAGAATGTTCAAAGAAGTGTTTTTACAGTATTTTAATCGATACAACTTGTTTTTAATCGATTAAAACCATTTAGAACTCATTGTGATCGATCAGATTTTTATTATGAGCGGTCGGAATCTTTTAAATCGATTAAAAACACGTTTCAATCGATTAAAATCACTTAAAGGGTCAGGATGATCGATCGAATCAAATTATAAGCGATCAGAATTCTTTTCAATCGATTAAAACACGTTTCAATCGATTAAAATCATTTAAAGGGTCAGGATGATCGATCAGAATGCAATTATGACCGATCAGAATCGATTATGATCGATCGAATTTAGTTATGACCGATCAGAACTCTTTTAATCGATTAAATCTCGTTTCAATCGATTAAAACAACTTAAAATTTTTCTACACTGCGTTTTAATCGATTAAAAGACGTTTTAACAGATTAAAACTGCACTTTTAACAGATTAAAAGAATCTTTTAACAGATTAATTAAACCACAGATTAATTAAAAGAAGTTTTGCAAGTATTTAAATAGATTGTTATGTCTCTAACCCCAAGGACCCAAAAGTTGTGGGGACCTAAGTTTACTATGTTCTTGTTTTGTAGGAAACTTCAAAATCAAAGAAGTCTATGTGGTATCTTGATAGTGGATGCTCAAAACATATGACTCGGAGATAAAACGAAATTTGTAAGTTTCAAAGCCAAAGAACAAGGATATGTGACTTATGGGGATAACAACAAAGGAAAGATTCTCGAATTGGAAACATAGGTGGTGCAAACACATTGGAGATTAAGGATGTGCTTCTTGTTGATGGACTAAAGCATAACCTTCTTAGCATAAGCCAATTGTGTGACAAAGGATTCAAGGTAACTTTTGAAAGCCAATTTTGCACCATACATTTAATAGATTCCGAAAAAGTAGAATTAAAAGGCATTAGGCATAACAATATATATTTGATTGATTTGGATTGGTTACATGAGTCTAGTATAACATGTTTAGTTGCTAAGGAAGAAAACCCTTGGTTATGGCATAAAAGAGCGGCTCATATAAACATGCATCATTTGAATAAATTGATATCAAAAGACTTAGTTATTGGATTGCCTAAATTGAAATTTGAAAAAGATAGATTGTGTGATGCATGCCAAAAAGGTAAACAAGTTAAATCATCATTTAAATCAAAGAATGTGATTTCCACTTCAAAACCCCTAGAATTATTACATTTAGATTTATTTGGACCTTCTAGGATAAAAAGCTTTGGTGGAAATTATTATGGACTTGTAATTGTTGATGATTACTCTAGGTACACTTGGACATTTTTCCTAACTATGAAAAGTGAAGCTTTTAAGGTCTTTAGAAAGTTTGCTAAACAAATACAAAATGAGAAAGACCTAAGAATTAAAGTTTTAAGAAGTGACCATGGTGGTGAGTTTCAAAATGAAAAGTTTGAGAATTATTGTGAGGAAAATGGTATATTACATAACTTTTCTCGCTCCTAGGACTCCCCAACAAAATGGTGTAGTTGAGAGGAAAAATAGGTCATTAGAGGAACTTGCAAGAACTATGTTAAATGAATCTAATGTTCCAAAATATTTTTCGGCTGATGCGGTTAGCACTGCATGCTATGTTTTAAATAGAATGCTCATTAGGTCAATTATAAAATCAACTCCATATGAATTGTTTAATGGTAGAAAACCTAATGTTGCTCATTTAAAGATTTTTGGATGTAAATGTTTTGTGCTAAATAATGGAAAGGACAATCTAGGAAAATTTGACTCAAAAGCCGATGAGGGCATTTTTCTAGGTTATTCTTTAACTAGCAAGGCATATAGAGTGTTTAATAGGAGAACTTTGAATATAGAAGAATCTATACATGTTACCTTTGATGAGATTGTAGACCTTGGGGGAAATCCTCTTGAGTCAAATAAAAGACTTGCAGGTGATGATGAATATATAAGAGAGGCCCTTGATGAATTATACTTGGAAGATAATGTGCCTTCTCAAACTCCTCAATTAGCAAAAGAATGGCAATCACCTAGAGGACTCTCAATGGACAACATTATAGGGGACATCTCAAAAGGGGTAAGAACTAGAAATATGAATAATTTCTGTATGTCTCGTTGCTTTTGTGTCACAGATTGAACCTAAAAACATTGAGGAAGCACTTAAAGATGATCAATGGTGCATAGCCATGCAAGAAGAACTTAACCAATTTGAAAGGAATCAAGTCTCGGGAACTAATCCCAAGAGAAGAGTCACATCAAGTTATTGGAACTAAATGGGTATTCAGAAATAAGCTTGATGAAGATGGTAATATAACAAAGAATAAAGCCGGACTTGTTGCAAAAGGCTATTGTCGGGAGGAAGGTATAGATTATGATGAAACTTATGCTCTTGTGGCCAGGTTAGGGGCTATACGCCTACTTCTTGCTTATGCATCTATGATGAAATTTAAATTATATCAAATGGATGTTAAGAGTGCATTTTTAAATGGTTTTATTAAAGAAGAAGTGTATGTAGAGCAACCCCTGGTTTTGAAGATTTTAATAATCCTAATCATATTTTCAAATTGAAGAAAGCATTATATGGGTTGAAACAAGCTCCTAGATCTTGGTATGAAAGATTAAGTAGTTTCCTAACTGCAAATGATTTTTCAAGAGGAAAAATTGATTCTACACTATTTATTAAGAAAGTTAAAGAACATATCTTATTGGTCCAGGTATATGTTGATGATATTATTTTTGGATCAACTGATAATTCTTTGTGTGTAGAATTTGCTAAGATTATGCGAGGAGAGTTTGAAATGTCTATGATGGGAGAATTAACATTCTTCCTTGGACTTCAAATCAAGCAACTTAAAGATGGCACTTTCATCTCTCAAACTAAATACTGCAAGGAGATTCTCAAAAAGTTTGGTATGAACACCTCAAAGGAAGCTAACACACCCATGGGAACTTCATGCTATCTAGACAAGGATGAATCAGGTTTGGAAGTTAATCAAACTATGTATAGAGGTATGATAGGATCACTATTATACTTAACTGCTAGTAGACCCGATATTATGCATTCTGTCCGTGTGTGTGCTAGATTTCAGGCTTGTCCTAAAGAATCTCACCTAATTGCAGTAAAACATATTTTAAAATACTTAAAAGGAACTACTGGGTTTGGCTTGTGGTATCCGTCTCGATGCTTGTATTAGTTTATTAGGATATTCTGATGCTCGATTATGGTGGATGTAAAATTGATAGGAAAAGCACTAGTGGGACATGTCATTTGTTAGGTTCATCCTTAATATCATGGCATTCTAAGAAACAAGCATGTGTAGCTTTATCTACCACTGAAGCTGAATATATTGCAGCAGGTAGTTGTTGTGCTCAAATTCTATGGATGAAACAACAGTTAAAGGATTATAGTATATATTTAAATGACATACCCTTAATGTGTGATAATACGAGTGCAATCAATCTAACTAAGAATCCAGTAATGCACTCTAGGACTAAACATATTGAGATTAGACATCACTTTTTAAGAGATAATATCAGCAAAGGAAACTGTAAGATAGAGTATGTAGACACTAAACGTCAATTAGCAGATATATTTACTAAGCCTCTACCAAAGGATAGATTCTATGATCTTAGAAGAGACTTAGGGATATTAGAAATAACTTAAATTCTGCTTAATTTGACTGTTTTTGGATGATTGTTATGTTAAAATTCGTGTTGTAGGATATTCATAGGTTATAATGTGTAAAAACCTTAAAAAAACTTGATATAGCCTCTAGAATAATCGATTACTGGAAGTAATAATCGATTATTTTTTCTCAAAACGTCCAAAACAGGGTATTCTCCTCTGGAATAATCGATTATTTCGTGAAATAATCGATTCAATGCCTCTGACAATCGATTATTTGCTAGAAATAATCGATTAAAACTGTCTGATATAGAGAGAATCAATGTATTTTCTTTTGTTATTGTCTTGATGTTGTAATGGTTGAATGATTGTGAAATAAAATTTGATGTTTCTTTCATGCTATGATTGAGGGGGAGCTTTCTCTAACTTATGCATATTTTGAGGGGGAGCTCTTATGATTGATGTTGCAGAGTTCTTTTTGATTATAATCAAAATAGGGGAGAAAAATTTAAAGCCTATGATTCAATTTTAAATTTTATCTGGTATGTTTAATGCGTTTGTTAGTATGACAGATAAAACAGGTTATTACAAAGGGCTTTAAAAGAAAATTTTGATCATCATCAAAAAGGGGGAGATTGTTGACAATTCAAGGACTTGATGTTGCACTTGATGAATATGAAGAATGGATTTTGATGATGATCCAAGAACTAAAGACTTAGAATATTGAAGATTGAAGATTGGTGATAATTGTATTGTAATAACTCGTTTTATTTAAGATTGAGTCTCGTATTTTTAGAGTCTAAGATAGCCGATACATAGTCTCGTAACTTAGAAGCTTCAAAAAGCTCAAATTTATCATTTAGGCTCGGCTATAATCGATTATATAGGTAAATAATCGATTAAAACAGATGAGAAAACACTTTCTATACAAACTCACTATTTTAATCGATTAAAACAACGAAAATAATCGATTGTTTTGTACTCGATCCGATGCAGATAATCGATTATTTCACCAAATAATCGATTAATCCAGAGAGGTTTGGGTTCGACGTATTTGGCTCTGTTTTAATCGATTATCACTCCAAATAATCGATTATTTCAGATTTGTTTATCATTTTAAATTTCAAATTAACCCTATTTTCGAAAACCCAATTACCAAGAACCCTAGTTTCGAAATCCCCAATTCCTAAACCCTAATTTCCCTACTTAAACTCTGCTTTGGCACTCGAAAAGAAGAACAACTCTTTCCATACAAAAGTTAAGTGCTCGTGAGTGCCAGAGAACTGTTTGTTGCAAGGAAAGGGGGCTTTTGGAACTCGGTGTGAGGCTAGAAGCGATAAGAATCACTAAGTGGAGTTCTTAGTGGATTAGTGTCTGTGCCGTCTCTAGGGAAAGCTGTTCTTCATCTCTTGTGGATTTCAAGAGAGGTGTTTTCTGATCTTTATCTCGTTCATTTGTAATCTGTTTGTAACAATTTGTTCTTAGTGGCAGCGTTAATCCTCTTTTGAGTGATTAGCAATCTGGACGTAGGGTTTTTTGATCCGAACCAAGTATAAACCTACTGTGTAATCTTCTCTACTCTTCTCTATTTACATTTACGCAGTTTTTAATCGGTAAAATTTGGGGAAAATTTTGAAAACCTAATTTTTATTAAAAATCCAATTCACCCCCCCCCCCTCTTGGTTTTTGTCCGACCACGCGAACATTCCGCTGCGCGATTCTAACAATGATCTCTTAAAAAGTGATGTCTAATCTCAATATGTTTAGTCCTAGAGTGCATTACTGGATTCTTAGTTAGATTGATTGCACTCGTATTATCACACATTAATGGAATGTCATTTAAATATATGCTATAATCCTCTAATTGTTGTTTCATCCACAGAATTTGAGCACAACAACTACCAGCTGCAATATATTCAGCTTCAGTGGTAGATAAAGCAACACATGCCTGTTTCTTAGAATGCCAAGATATTAAGGATGAACCTAACAAATGACATGTCCCACTAGTGCTTTTCCTATCAATTTTACATCCACCATAATCAGCATCAGAATATCCTAATAAACTAATACAAGCATCAGACGGATACCACAAGCCAAATCCAGTAGTTCCTTTTAAGTATTTTAAAATATGTTTTACTGCAATTAGGTGAGATTCTTTAGGACAAGCCTGAAATCTAGAACACACACAGACAGAATGCATAATATCAGGTATACTTGCAGTTAAGTATAATAGTGATCCTATCATACCTCTATATATAGTTTGATTAACTTCCAAACCTGATTCATCCTTGTCTAAATAGCATGAAGTTCCCATGGGTGTGTTAGCTTCCTTTGAGGTGTCCATACCAAACTTTTTGAGAATCTCTTTGCAGTATTTAGTTTGAGAGATGAAAATGCCATCTTTAAGTTGCTTGATTTGTAGTCCAAGGAAGAATGTCAATTCTCCCATCATAGACATTTCAAACTCTCCTCGCATAATCTTAGCAAATTCTACACACAACGAATTATCAGTTGATCCAAAAATTATATCATCAACATATACCTGGACCAATAAGATATGTTCTTTAACTTTCTTTATAAACAGTGTAGAATCAATTTTTCCTCTTGAAAAATCATTTGCAGTTAGGAAACTACTTAATCTTTCATACCAAGATCTAGGAGCTTGTTTCAACCCATATAATGCTTTCTTTAATTTGAAAATATGATTAGGATAATTAAAATCCTCAAATCCAGGGGTTGCTCTACATACACTTCTTCTTTAATAAAACCATTTAAAAATGCACTCTTTACATCCATTTGATATAATTTAAATTTCATCATAGATGCATAAGCAAGAAGTAGGCGTATAGCCTCTAACCTGGCAACAGGAGCATAAGTTTCATCATAATCTATACCTTCCTCCCGACAATAGCCTTTTGCAACAAGTCTCGGCTTTATTCTTTGTTATGTTCCCATCTTCATCAAGCTTATTTCTGAATACCCATTTAGTTCCAATAACTTGATGTGACTCTTCTCTTGGGATTAATTCCCAGACTTGATTCCTTTCAAATTGGTTAAGTTCTTCTTGCATGGCTATGCACCATTGATCATCTTTAAGTGCTTCCTCAATGTTTTTAGGTTCAATCTGTGACACAAAAGCAACAGACATACAGAAATTATTCATATTTCTAGTTCTTACCCCTTTTGAGATGTCACCTATAATGTTGTCCATTGAGAGTCCTCTAGGTGATTGCCATTCCTTTGCTAATTGAGGAGTTTGAGAAGGCTCATTATCTTCTAAATACAGTTCATCAAGAGCCTCCCTTATATATTCATCATCACCTGCAAGTCTTTTATTTGACTCAAGAGGATTTCCCCCAAGGTCTACAATCTCATCAAAGGTAACATGTATAGATTCTTCTATATTCAAAGTTCTCCTATTAAACACTCTATATGTCTTGCTAGTTAATGAATAACCTAGAAAAATGCCCTCATCGGCTTTTGAATCAAATTTTCCTAGATTGTCCTTTCCATTATTTAGCACAAAACATTTACATCCAAAAATCTTTAAATGTGCAACATTAGGTTTTCTACCATTAAACAATTCATATGGAGTAGATTTAATAATTGACCTAATGAGCATTCTATTTAAAACATAACATGCCGTACTAACCGCATCAGCCCAAAAATATTTAGGAACATTAGATTCATTTAACATAGTTCTTGCAAGTTCCTCTAATGACCTATTTTTCCTCTCAACTACACCATTTTGTTGGGGATTCCTAGGAGCAGAAAAGTTATGTAATATACCATTTTCCTCACAATAATTCTCAAACTTTTCATTTTGAAACTCACCACCATGGTCACTTCTTAAAACTTTAATTCTTAGGTCTTTCTCATTTTGAATTTGTTTAGCAAACTTTCTAAAGACCTTAAAAGCTTCACTTTTCGTAGTTAAGAAAAATGTCCAAGTGTACCTAGAGTAATCATCAACAATTACAAGTCCATAATAATTTCCACCAAAGCTTTTTATCCTAGAAGGTCCAAATAAATCTAAATGTAATAATTCTAGGGGTTTTGAAGTGGAAATCACATTCTTTGATTTAAAAGATGATTTTACTTGTTTACCTTTTTGGCATGCATCACACAATCTATCTTTTTCAAATTTTAACTTAGGCAATCCAATAACTAAGTCTTTTGATATCAATTTATTCAAGTGATGCATATTTATATGAGCTGCTCTTTTATGCCATAACCAAGGGTTCTCTTCCTTAGCAACTAAACATGTTATACTAGACTCATGTAAACAATCCAAATCAATCAAATATATATTATTATGCCTAATGCCTTTTAATTCTACTTTTTCGAATCTATTAAATGTATGGTGCAAAATTTGCTTTCAAAAGTTACCTTGAATCCTTTGTCACACAATTGGCTTATGCTAAGAAGGTTATGCTTTAGTCCATCAACAAGAAGCACATCCTTAATCTCCAATGTGTTTGCACCACCTATGTTTCCAATTCCGATAATCTTTCCTTTGTTGTTATCCCCATAAGTCACATATCCTTGTTCTTTGGCTTTGAAACTTACAAATTTCGTTTTATCTCCAGTCATATGTTTTGAGCATCCACTATCAAGATACCACATAGACTGCTTTGATTTGGAAGTTTCCTACAAAACAAGAACATAGTAAACTTAGGTCCCCATAACTTTTGGGTCCTTGGGGTTAGAGACATAACAATCTATTTAAATACTGCAAAACTTTCTCATAAAACTTTTCAAGTTATTTTAACTGATAAAAAATAAGTTTTAATCGATTAAAACGTTGTGTAGAAAATTTCTAAGTTGTTTTAATCGATTGAAACGAGATTTAATCGATTAAAAGAGTTCTGATCGGTCATAACTAAATTCTGATCAATCATAACTGATTCTGATCGGTCATAATTGGATTCTGATCGATCATCCTGACCCTTTAAGTGATTTTAATCGATTGAAACGTGTTTTAATCGATTGAAACAATTCTGATCGCTTATAATTAAAATCTGATCGATCACATTTGATTCTGATCGGTCATAATTGGATTCTGATCGATCATAATGAGTTCTAAATGGTTTTAATCGATTAAAAACAAGTTGTATCGATTAAAATGCTGTAAAAACACTTCTTTGAACATTCTAAGTGATTTTAATCGGTTCTTTCAAAACTATATCAGTTAAAAACATGTTTAAGAAAGCTTTTGTAAAAATACTTTGTTTTTAGTTGTTTAAAACGATTTTAGAGGCATTTCGCAAAAATCTTTAAGTGAAGAACCTTCATGCAGCAGAAAAGATAAAATGATTTTACCTAAGCATTCTGTTTAAAACATACTAAATGATCCATTTTCTTTTAATAAATACACGATACAAATAGTTCATTTAACTATAGGAACCCAAATATATTTTCCTTTAGGAACACCAAAATGTTTGATTTTACATCTATTTGAGGTATGACCTTGTTTCATACAATAAAAACATGCTTTTGATGTAGCTATGGAATAAGATGCATTATTTACATGACATGCTCTAGTTCCTTTTTCTACCCATACTTTGATTTCCATTATTTTGAGCAATTACCATTTCATGCTTCTTAAGATCATCAATTTCTTTTTCGGCTTTGTCAAGCAAATGGTTAAGAATATCTATGTCATATTCATGCTCTTTACAATTTGCACAAGCTAAGTCCTTATTCTCATCTAAGCATACAATTTTCGTATTAGCTACCTCCTTTTCTTCTAAACATGCAATTTTCAATTTTAAGGACTCATTTTCCTTTTCGGATCTTAGATTTTTCTTTACAACTTTAAATTCGTTTTTCATATTCATAAATGCAGTAAATAACTCATTATAAGCATTTTGCAATTCATCATGGTCATTTTCTTCACTAGAGGATGAATCGGAATCACTAACCTCAAAATCCGAAGAAATGTTGTCATTTGCCATTAAGCAATTGTTTGCTTCTATTTTCGAGTCGCTTGATTCTGAATTTGAATCACTGTCATCCCAAGCAATATATGCTTTCTTCTTGAATTGCTTTTTGCCCTTGTGTTCATCATTTTTCTTGTTTGGGCATTCGGTCTTCATATGCCCTGTTTCACCACAACCATAGCATTTTATATTAACGGAAGAATTTTCTTTTACCTTTCCCTTACCTTTGAAAGGATGTCTTTCTTTTGCTTTCATCAATTTGGTGAACTTCTTTATAAAAAGACTCATCTCTTCTTCATCATTTTCGGAGTCTTCTTCTTCTTCTTTCTTATTTTTGCTTTTTGAAATCTCGGTCTTGAAAGCTAGATTCTTCTTTTGATATTGACCCTCTTCCTCATTTAGCCTTCCAAGGTCAAGCTCATGCTCCCTTAGCTTTCCAAATAACGCCGCCATAGACATAGTGGCAAGATTTTGTGACTCCGAGATGGCCGTCACCTTAGGTTGCCATTTCCTATCCAGAGATTTCAAAATTTTAACATTTAATTCATCAACGTCAAATACTTTACCTAATCCGGTGAGATGATTCACAATATGAGTGAAACGCTTTTGAACGTCGAAAATCGTTTCGCCGGTTGCATCCGAACATCTCGTATTCTTGGATTAGGGAGTTTTTACGCGCTCTTTTGACGTCGTCGGCTCCTTCGTGGGTTACTCTAAGAATTTCCCACATTTCTTGTGCATTTTTACAAATAGAAATTCTCGTAGAACTCATCAAGGGTTAGAAGCAGATGAAATAATATTTCTAGCCCTAACATCAAATTGTGCTTTTCGACTTTCTTCTACAGTACCATCTAGAAAAAGGTTTAGGAACGTCAACACCGTTCTCGTAATTTTAGGAACAAATGGACCGTTTAAAATTGCGTCCCAAACGCCTCTATCAACAGTACTCTAGAAAAATTTGCATACGTACTTTCCGTAAAGGATAATTTTGACCCGCAAAAAGTGGGGGTCTCGTTGATAGACGCACCTTTCGCAAAAGTTTGATTTTGTCCGGCCATTTTCGAAAATTTGAATGACTATCAAAGCAAGCTCGATACCACTTGTTAGAATCGCGCAGCGAATGTTCGCGTGGTCGGACAAAAACCAAGAGGGGGGTGAATTGGTTTCTTAATAAAAATTAGGTTTTCAAAATTTTCCCCAAATTTACCGATTAAAAACTGCGTAAATGTAAATAGAGAAGAGTAGAGAAGATTACACGAGTAGGTTTATACTGGTTCGGATCAAAAGACCCTACGTCCAGGTTCTAATCACTCAAAAGAGGATTAACGCTGTCACTAAGAACAAATTGTTACAAACAGATTACAAATGAACGAGATAAAGATCGAATACACCTCTCTTGAAATCCACAAGAGATGATGAACAGCTTTCCCCGTAGACGGCACAACGACACAATCCACTAAGA
Source organism: Sphenostylis stenocarpa (assembly GCA_963425845.1). Lineage (NCBI taxonomy): Eukaryota > Viridiplantae > Streptophyta > Magnoliopsida > Fabales > Fabaceae > Sphenostylis > Sphenostylis stenocarpa. The sequence goes on from OY731408.1 coordinate 23,413,113, forward strand.
ACTCCACTTAGTGATTCTTATCGCTTCTAGCCCACACCAGGTTCAGAAAGCCCCCTTTCCTTGCAACAAACAGTTCTCTGGCACTCACAACACTTAACTTTTGTATGGAAAAGGTTGTTCTACTGGTTCTGAGTGCCAAAGGAGAGTTTAAGTAGGGAAATTAGGGTTTAGGTTTTGGGGATTTCGAAACTAGGGTTCTTGGTAATTGGGTTTTCAAAAATAGGGTTTGTTTGAAGTTTAAAATCAGAAACAGACTGGAATAATCGATTATTTGGAGTAATAATCGATTAAAACAGAGCCAAATACGTAAGAACCCAATACTCTTCGGTTTAATCGATTATTTGGTGAAATAATCGATTATCTCATACTGAACTATACTGGATTAATCGATTATTTTGCTGTTTAATCGATTAAAGCAAGTGAGTTTGTACGTAAAATGGTTTTCTCACTGCTTTAATCGATTATTTACCTATTTAATCGATTAAAGCCGAGCCTGAATGATAAATTTGAGCTTTTTGAAGCTTCTAAGTTACGGATCTATGTACCTAGCTATCTTAGATTCTATAATTACAGACTCAATCAAACTAAAACAGAGTTATTACAATACATAAATCATCAATCTTCAATCTTCAATACTCTAAGTCTTTAAGCTCTAGGATCATCATCAAAATCAACATTCTTCATGATCATTATTTGCAACATCAAGTCCTTGAATGTTCAACAAAGACTATTTATGAAGATTGCTAAAGTGATTATAGATGTTGACAATGACAAGTTGAAAGTTAGAGTGAAAGATGATGAAGTTAATTTTAATCTGTTTGAAGTTGTTTAACACCCAAAAGACAAGCAAGATTCTTTTAGAATAGACACTTTGGAGGAGTTACTCATTGATGTATTTCATTTTACTCTTTATTTCTTTATCTAAGAGCATTTTCTAAGCTAGTTATTTTATTCATAAGCCATGCATTTAACATGTTTTCATTAAAAGCATAACATAATTCAATTTTTCTTAATTTGTTTCATTTTACATAGTTTTAGCATAATAAATAATATACATACATACATCTACATGACATATTTCTTTTTCTTCTTTTGTAGGAGAAGTAATTTGAGATGAGCCAAATTGATATAAAGAAATGTTCAAATTGATGTCGTTAAGCTTCACTCTTCCTGGAAACACATGGTTGCTTTTGCAGCCCAGTTGCAGAATGTTACAAATGGAAATTTTGAAACAAGTAAATTAACTAGTGTGGGAATCTAATTTAGCTGAAGTAAAGGCCAACAGGAATCAAGAATTAAATGCAAATTAGTGCTGGATCACTCACAATAGGAAAAAAGCAAACTATTTTCTCCAAAATAGTCCCAAGAATTTCTCTTCACAGCAATCAAATTTTGCAATTATTTATTTGAGGAATATTTGATTTTTATTGTAACTAATTTTAAGCTTAATTTCTCTTGTTCAAACCCCTATAAATAGAGGTCATACGACAACCCACAATCACAATCTCCTGGCCTGGGGTGAGAATTGTTGTTTTATCTCGTCCCCAGTTTCTTTTCCTACTCTCAGTTCATAGTTTAGTTTTCAGTTAGGCGAGTTCATCTACTGCTATTGCACTTCTGGTTTGTTCTCTTTTATTTAATTTTGCAATTTCTATTGAATTTTCCAGTTTATCTTGCTCTAGTTATTTTATTTATTCAGTGCATATTTTAATTTATGCTATTTAATTGTTTAGAATTTTTATTCCAGTATTGCATATGACAGTTTGTTTAGAATTTTTTCTAAAACCAATACCTTCTTCTCTTTTTTTCCTTTTTTGATGTTTTTGGTAAAAACATCGATGGCGACTCCCTCGAACCTTTTTGAAAACCTCGCCTTTAGGTCCAGCCTGTTTATCGGACAATCTAAAGGCGTTGAACCACTTCTTTAAAAAATGTGAGTCATTCAAAATCATCGCGTTGTTCCGACCGCCTCTTTTGACGGCGGTGACAGATGACGACTCCACTAGGGAAGCTAGAGAGTTGATCCCATTTAGTGATGAACTAGTTTAAGAAATAAAAACTAGAAATTATGCTTTTACCCTTCTTTATTTTTATAACATGCTTTATTGTTTGGCTTTAATAATTATTGTATGCTTATTTTCTACAATTGTTTGAAATAAACAACTATACACAAACCCTTGCACACACCAATCCCTCTATACCCGGGGGCAAGAGAGAATACACATAGGGAGTGTGTGGCAGGTACGGGCGACCATGGTAATGGCCTTAGTGCCAACAGGTTGTTGTCGGAAACCACCACTCAAGGCTCTATTAATAACTTGGGAAATCCCATATATATTATGACTTGAATCAAATCGATTCTTTTTTGAATCTTTATCTATCCAATTCCCTCTACACCTGAGGATATTCTTCTATTTTTTTTTATATAATTTTTGATACTATCTCGTATTATTTTATCTTCTTGTACATTCTCAGAATATTTTGTTGGTTGTGCAAACCAAATAGAATCATGACTTTGAGTTGTACCAAGTCTGAAACCAAGCAGATTTATTTTTTGTCCCATAATTCCTCACTACTTTCTAATCAACATGCTCCAAATTCTATTTTTTATTTTATTTTAGTATTTTTCTTTTTTCTGTCTATAGATAGATATAGATCTTTATAACTCATTATAGCTCATTAAGTTTGTTGAAATTTCTATTGTGACTAGCATCGGCTACTGTAAAAGAAACAATTCAAAAAATCGAATAAAATAAGATATTCAACTAAATAAAGTATAAATTCTAGTATCATATTGTTTTCCTTATGTACAAATCACATCAATTACTATTTGTACTTCGAGTGTAAAGGCAAAAGGAAGCTTGACTGCAAGACCCACCCGTCGAGCAGGGACGAAAGTCGGCCTTAGTGTTCTGACGTGCTGAGTGGAAGGGTCGTTGCTCAACGGATAAAAGTTACTCTAGGGATAACAGACTGATCTTCCCCAAGAGCTCACATCGACGGGAAGGTTTGGCACCTCGATGTCGGCTCTTCGCCACCTGGGGCTGTAGTATGTTCCAAGGGTTGGGTTGTTCGCCCATTAAAGCGGTACGTGAGCTGGGTTCAGAACATCGTGAGACAGTTCGGTCCATATCCGGTGTGGGCATTAGAGCATTGAGAGGACCGGGAAAGACGCACCTTTGGTGTGCCAGTTATCGTGCCCACGGTAAACGCTGGGTAGCCAAGTGTAGAGCAGATAACTGCTAAAAGAATCTAAGTAGTAAACCCACCCCAAGATGAGTGCTCTCCTATTCTGACTTCCCCAGAGCCTCCGGTAGAACAGTCGAGACAGCGATGGGTTCTCTACCCCAGCGGGGATGGAGCGAAAGAAGTTTTGAGAATTCAAGAGAAGGTCACGGCGAGACAAGCCGTTTCTAATTAATGATAGGTTTCAAGTGGAAGTACAATGATGTATGCAGCTGAGGCATCCTAACAGACCATTAGACTTGAACCTTGTTCCTACATGATCCGATCAATTCGATTTGGCACTAGTCATCCATTGTCATTGTTCAACTCTTTGACAACATGAAAAAACCAAAAACTCTACCCCTCCTCTCTATCTATCCAAGGGATGGAAGGGCAGAGGCCTTTGGTGTCTCCTCCAGTCGAGAATTAGGGCCTCTTCTTTTAGTCTAAGAACGTCAACACGAACATCCGTGCATGGTTCAAAGACTGAGAGATTGAAGGGTCCCTATAATGGGGGCACCTTGGGGGCCTGACCTTGGTGAGAATAGTTAGAACCTACCTTTGTCAATGCACTTTTCTGCAGGAAACCCCTACCTTATGAATAAAACGTCACTCTGTTTGCGGATGAGTGAATTGTTTGTGCATTTGTTTGTTGCATTTGTGTGTTGCATAACATAATCATACAATAGCAAAATAAAAACAAAATCTCAAAAACTCTTTCGTAATAAACACCCTTATCTCGGACAATCTACATTTTAGCTAGCCTGGTTTTAGGTTCTTTGTAAACTAAGTAGCCACGTGGACCGACAGAAGAGATAAGGGGTTCTAAAACCATTCTTTTATAATAAGTCACTTTTATCTCGGACAGTTTGCATTTTAGCTAGCCTAGTTTTAGGTTCTTTGTAAGATAAGTAGTCACGCACTCTGACAGAAGAGATAAAGGGGTTATAAAAAAAAATCAAATAAATCAAATAATAACCATAATAAGAGAAAATGGGACCATATTCATGGTGTTAAGCATCAAATTCATGAACATCCATATAGGCAGTTTCAGTTTCTTCAAAAGCAAAAATCCAAACATTATCATGCACCATGTAGAACATAAAACATGATAATGTTTAGGAAAAAACAAGCACTCTCATGCATGTCCTCACAAAGCATCATACTCATAGCATGCATTCTTATTTTTAGTTAATGGAGGGATCCAACAATAGACAGTTGGGAAAAGTAGATATTCCCCATTATCGTGTCAAGAGGTTGGAGCAATTATGCGCGTTGATGTCGTCGGAGGTTCGATCCGACTTCGAGAGATCATACGGACGGATCCTCGACTTCTTGAAAATCTGCATTGACCACATGTTCATCAGAGTCTTGATCCACTTTTGGAGCTCTAGACTACATTGCTTTGAGTTCCCTCAGTTTGATTTGGTTCCGACCTTGGAAGAGTATGAGCTTATGTCTCGGCGAACAAGGTCGTCAACCTTATCCGATTGCCACTTCCACAGTCTGCCTTAAAGGGAAAAGGGAGCATCCAAGGATGGAAGATCTCACTTTTAGAAGACCATTTATCCTCTTTGGCTGATAAAGGAGACTGGTCTACATTTAACAAGCACTAGTGCGAAAAGGGGCTTTTACGTTAGGTATTTAGGGCTTTTTACGTCGTATTTAAGACTGACGTTAAAACGGGAGACGTAAATTTACGTCGGACCCTTTAGCCCGACGTAAATTTACGTCAGTTATCAAGACCCGACGTAATTTTGCGTTGCATATACCACTAAACATACGTAAAAACTTTCGGAAATTAAAAAAAAACAGCAAATTTACGTCGCATATGGCAAATGCGACGTAAATTTGCTGTTTTTTTTTTAAATTGGGTTGATTCTGTTTTACAACTAAAACCTGCAAATATACATTATAACCAGACAGATCCGGAGGTTCAATTTTCTTTAGCTAGTAAATTAAAAATATAATATTATATAATTCAAACTACATAATAAAACAATATAATACAAACATACAAACTAAAAAATCTATTACAAACTAAAAGTTAATACAAACTAAGCTACCTAAACTACATAATACACACAATATAATATGAACAAGAACTTAAAAAATTATGTACTAGAATTGTTGAACAAAAAATTTTGCCCATTTTTCTCTAATTTGTGTAATATCATTCTGGTAATGGAGATGGATCTTGAAATACCTGAAACATTAATTTGACTCTTTTAAACATGCAATATGAATAAAGTTAAATAAACTTAACTAATGTTAAAAACAATTACCTCCGTCCAAGAATCCATTATACCCGCACACACTATGGCTCTCATCCAATACATAACATAGTAACCACATTCAAACGAGTCTGTTTGCTTATTACATCGAAATGATGAAAAAAACATAATGTTATTTTTAAAATTTAAATACAAATAATAATTATGGTATTCACTTATATAAATAAGTTTCTAACCTTAGGATAAATGAACTGCAAAGTCTTTGTTCTAGGTTTTCCACTTAGAACATTAGTTCCGGACTACGATTCTAAGTGAAAAAAGTCATATATTATTCAATATGTATTTACAATTTAAAAACATAATTAATGAATAAAAGATAAACTTACCCTTGTAATAAGCTTTTCATTTCTTGACTCGGTTTCCGATGTAATGAACAAAACCACACCACAATGTAATCCCGGGTATGATTACAATTAACTCGCCAATGGGACCTACATTGTATGACATAAAAATTAGTTACAAAAATATAAATTAAAATACAAATTAAAATACTAACCCTTCAATGTATGGAGCCAAATCGATATGTCTTTTTGAGTCACTCATCCATGTTTGCATATATTGTTGGATTCCAACCTTTGTATTTCCAGATTTTTGGATGGATTGAGGCTCAATAAATCCGTATACTTCGGATTTTTCTTGTTCCACACTCAATTTGTCCATGTACCTAAACCAATTAATTATAAGTTGAATATAATTATTATAATCTTAGAAACATAAATGAGAATGACTTACATTGCCCACAATTGTATGATGGAAATGTTTAACATGCAATTTCCCCAGCAATTTCTAAAGCATCGGGAAAGGAAATGTATAATGGAATACTGGAACTGTCAATTCCAAACACTCTAACATCCCATTGTATCCGACACGTGTCTCTTCCTCAACCGTGGTAATATGGTCAACAACACAGTAGATGGGATCATCATCACATTCCGTCAGATCCTCATCAATAATAGGTTGTTTTTTATGCTTACCACGACGCAAGGCCTCCTAAACAAATGATAACAATTAATTAAACATTTATATAATTATAATAGTAGAAAAGAGAAAATAGACAATATATATATATATATATATATATATATATATATACATATATATTACTTGGTCTCGTGCCGATAGTGGCATAACCAAACGTCTTGGCCAAGCCAAGAATGTCCCGCTTGCCTGCCCCACTAATTGAATCTCTTCATTAGGAAAAGGCACTCGGAGCATTAGCATCATGAACTTCATCAACTACTACTCGTGTCCGAGTCCGCCTATAGAGGGACACCATGGATGGTTAAGCCACCCTAAAAAACTCGACCAATAGCCACTAGACGCGGGGGTCATCTTCAACATATAACTCACACTCGGTGTGATGCATCGACCTGAGTATATTCTCCTGAAGGATCAGCAGTAGTAGCGAAGCACAACTCCCTTTAGTGCTGACTCGAACAACATCATGTTCAATTGTTTGAGGTGTTCCTTGAGTCTCGTTGTCGAGAGCGGGAGAGAGATTCAATTTTTTCATCAAACTCTTGCCTGCAAGGACTGCCTTATTTGATTTAACTTTTCTTCAAATTGCATCTCCATTTTATGCAAGGCCTCCCGGCTGCAAGAGTCGATGAGTGGTCCTTCGTGATGTTGGACCAAAGTAATCGCGAAGGCCCCGGGACCCACCAGCACCACGCACACGTCCCGAGTAATCTGGTTTTCCTATGGCCGTCGCCAATATATCTTGTCGACCATGAGGAATAAATGATCCTTGGGTGCTCTGCTCAACTAAATCATCCTACAACACATTAACAATAATTAAGTCATACACTAACTTTCACATTAGAATCAATTCAAATAGACATTATAACTTACGATTTTCCGAGCAATGATTCGTGCGGACTCGAAGTCATTTGTCCATCGGATTTTGTCCGGCTGCCTTCCACATCTCATAGCGAGGGGGTGGAGATGCAATGTCGGTAGACTCAACTCCTGCCGACTCTTGTCCGGCTTTCATGAGATGTTGCTCCAATAATGCATACCCTCCTCGTGACAATACATGGGGTGCATCATTCAACCTCTAACGTTGTTGGGCAGAGACATCTTTTATCCCTGCCAAGAGGGGTCCATTCGGTCGGCACAAAACCGTAACCAATCCTCCTCACTAATTTGATACTTTAGACAGGGAGATTCATCTTGAAACTTTCCAAATACATACTCCCGTGTCAAGAAAGTCTTAAAGTCCCTCCATCTAATGGCAATGGAGGATAAAATCTTCTTCCTCATCACCTCGGTGTTAGGAACATCAAAATTTTGTCTGTGAAATGACCAATAAATGTGAAATTCAATTAATAATGATATATAAAGTATTCAACAAATATAGAAATACCTAAACATCCTGCCACATGATGTTCTTCTCGGTTTCCTCTACATCATCCCAAGATGGAGTAGTAATCGGAACATGGTATCGAGCTAGTAGTCCCAAATAGCTCTTAAACTTAGCAACATTTGGGCCGGATGCCTTACCGAACGTGGATCAACTTCAACTTGAGTTTTCTCTCTAGCTACCCTCCTTGCTGTCAACCCCTTTAACCGAGTGACAGATCTACCTTTACCTCCACTTCCGCTCCTGCCACTGCCACTACCACTACCACTACTAGATGTGGAATCCGACATATCCTGAAAAACAAAACAATATGAAGTCAACATACTTTATAAGTTTGAATAAAAAGAACTAAAAAATGTGAAGATAAACACCTATTATGATGGTATGTTTTCCCATATCCCTTCATCATGATCACTTCGAATTGCATGTATGTCATCAACTTCATTGTCAACTATGTCATCAAATGGTCTACTTGAAAATGAAGGTGTTTCATGTATATCTAGAGACTCATCTTCATGAATTCTGTGCATGCTTCTTCCTTCAAGGACAATTGACCATCTCTCATTACATGGATCCTTGACATAAAATATTTGTCTCGCTTGATATGCCAAAATAAAAGGTTCATCCTTATACCCAACTTTACTCAAATCAACCAAAGTAAATCCTAGGTCATCTGTTCGCACACCCGTATTCCCTTCAACCCATTTACACTTGAAGACAGGCACCCTAAAAGTAACATAATCAATTTCCCATATCTCTTGTATGACCCCAAAATAACTCATAGAAGCTGTGATAGGATTTTTGTCTTTAGAACTAGAAAAATGCATAGATTCAACTTGAATTGTGACCCCACTATTTTGTACTCTACCTTTATCATCTTCTATTTTTGAGTAGAAACAATAATTATTAATGTCATACCCACCAAATGTAATGACATCACTATTAGGCCCACGAGCAAGTCTCAAAAGTGTTTCTGAAACATTAATCTCAACATATACCCTTTTTTTAAACCAAGAAAGGAAACTTTTGTTATGTTCATTCAATACCCATTTTTCATTCATTCGTGGATGTGTTGCCTTTACTTCAGTTATGTGTTGTGATATGTAAGGGATTACTTCATCGGTGTTGTTCAATATGTATAAATGTGTTTGGTCAACTTCTTTCCGACTAACATTTTTAATCTTTAAATTTCGAGTACCCTTACCTTCACATCTTCCATCATGTCTCATCTTAGGAATACCTATTGGTTCTGATTTTGACATGTATCCTAAACAAAACTCAATGGCTTCTTCTGCAATGTACCTTTCCACAATAGAAGCTTCGGCCTGTATCGATTCTTCACATATCCTTTTAAGATCTTCATGTATCTCTCAACAGGATACATCCATCTAAGAAAAATTGGACCACATAACCGAATTTCCCTTACCAAATGGACTATCAAATGCACCATGATATCAAAAAATGAAGGGGGAAAATACATTTCTAACTCGGCACACTATTACAATTGCTTCATTTTCTAATTCATCTAACTTTTTTGGATCAATTACCTTTTTACAAATGGCGTTGAAAAACAAACATAACCGAGTAATTGCAATTCTAACGAAGTTGGTAAGATGTTTCGAATAGCCACCGGTAAAGGTTGTTGCATCAACACATGACAATCATGAGACTTTAAACTAACTAATTTCAACTCTTGCATAGACACAAGACTCTTAACATTTGAGGAGTATCCTTGTGGCACTTTGACCTCACGTAAACACTCACAAAAGCTTCTCTTTTCTTTCTTTGATAGAGTATGACAAGTCTGGAGGTAAGTAAGTGCGTTTTCCAACCGATTTTGGATGTAATTCGAACGTATACCCATGTCTGCCAAATCTTGTCTTGCTTTTATTCCATCTTTTGTCTTTCCTTTTATGTTAAGCAATGTCCCAATTATACTATCACAAACATTTTTTTCAACGTGCATCACATCTATACAGTGTCTAACTTCCAACTTACACCAATAAGGAAGATTGAAGAATATAGATTGTTTCTTCCAAATGTTTTTCTTAGTGGATTTCTTTTGGGTCTTTCCAAACACAATATTAATATTTTTCACTTGCTCATATACTTGTTCACCATTGCGTGGTACTGATGCAATTGCATTCTCCTGACATCCATTAAGTGCTTTTTTCATTTTACGATATGGATGATTAGCAACTAGAAACTTTCTATTCCTATTGTACGCAATTTTTTGTCCATGTTTCAATTGGATATAACTTATGTCTTCTTGACATAAAGGACACGCTAAATGACCTTTCACACTATAACTGCTCAAATTACCATATGCTGGAAAATCATTTATAGTACAAAATAACATTGCACGCAACCTGAAATTCACTTCGTGATATGAATCAAATACATCCACTCCTGTTTCCCACAACATCTTCAAATCATCAATTAAAGGACTAAGATATACATCTATGTCATTTCCTGGTTGTCGAGGTCCTGAAATCATCATAGATAACATCATATATTTTCTCTTCATGCATAACCAAGGAGGCAAATTGTAAATGATCAACATAACTGGCCATGAACTATGTTTACTACTTAAATTTCCATAAGGATTCATCCCATCTGTAGCTAATCCAATTCTCAAGTTTCTTGGCTCTGCACCAAATTCTGGAAAGGTTTCATCAATCCTTTTCCATTGTGGAGAATCAGCTGGATGTCGAAGAAGATTGTCACATTTTCTACCATTTGCATGCCATGTCAAGTTTCTTGCATCTTCTTTTATGGCAAATAATCTTTTAATCTTTTCCTCAACTTTGTTTTTGAACCTCGACAAACCACATGTCGGACACATCTTTAATTTAGCAAAATCGTTTCTGTACAATATACAATCATTAGGACATGCATGTATTTTCTTGTACTCTAAACCCATTGGACATAATATCTTCTTTGCCTCATAGTTACGAATAGGTAATGTATTATCTTCAGGAAGCATCTCCTTCAACAACTCCAATAATTCGGTGAAACTTTTATCAGTCCATCCATTTCTTGCTTTTAAAGTAAACAATTTTAAAGTTGCTGATAATCTTGTAAAACTACATCCTATGTACAATTGTTGCGCAAAATCAGATTTCAAAGAATCATATAGATGTGCTTTCATAAAATTTTCTTCACCAATATCACGTATCATATCCTCTAGATTATCATCCATCCCTTCATCAAAATTGTCTGTAGTTGACACAGTTGGGATGTCTAATATTTCTCCATGCCATGTCCATATTGTATAACTCTTAATAATACCATAAACAAACAAGTGATCATGTATATCCTCAAGTTTATGACGAATTTGATTCAAACAACGAACACATGGACAATAATATGTCCCTTTCATAGCTTTTCCATTTTCACTAGCAAATTTCAAAAATTCCTCAACTCCCTTTTCGTACTCTTCACTAATACGCCGTGCATTCATCTAACTTCGATTCATATTATGTTATAAAGTTTCGTCACTCCTAGAGATTTAAAAATTATATGTAAAAAGAAATTAATATACAAACAACAAAGCACGTAAATGGAGTGTGTAAACCGAAAATGCACTCAAACAAATAATTACATTCCAATAACAATCCAGTGGAGACATTCATACAATAACGTGATTGAGATCCCCAAAAACAATCACGGAAAATGAGATCCCCAAAAACAATCACGGAAAATGAGATCCCCAATAACGTGATTGAGATCCCCAATAACCTCGAGTGTAGACGAAAAATGATTTCAAACTCGAATCCAATCGGGGAGAAATATCAAGTTCGTCAAATGACACACAATGGTGATGTTTTTCACTGTCAAACTGATCGAAAATGGTGTGCAGAGGTAGCTGATGTCATCGTTCTCGTTGTCGTTCTCAAAAACCCTTGCTGCGCAAGACCAGGGAGTGGGTTTTTTACGTCGCGCACCCCACCACGCGACGTAAAAAGCCTTCTTTTTACGTAGCGCCACGTAGGTGTGACGTAAAAGAGGCTTTTTACGTCGCATGCTGGGGTGTGCGACGTAAAAGTTTTGTCTCTTATTTACAAAATTGCCACCGCGTTTTATTTACGTCGAATATTTTTACATGCGACGACAATTGGGTGACGTAAAAGCCCCTTTTTGCACTAGTGAAGACTCTGGCACTAATTGTATTTGGGACCTTTTTGTTCCCTTTTCATAACGACATCGTGGATCACGCTGCGATGGATGCCTTCTTTACCTGGGACGTACACTTGAAGAGTCCCGTGCCTGCGCTTCTTGTCGACACCTTGTTGTCGTCAGTTGAATTCTGTCATCACAAGCAAGGAAAAACACTCAAGTGTTATTCTACATTACTGTATGTTTGGGGAATCACTCACTTCTATGCCTCAAGTCACATGGGAGCATTCCCCGATCCTTTGAGGAGTTTCTCAAAGATCCCTCTCTGCCATCATCACGCCATGGAATGGAAGACCGAGTTGGAACATTGGAACATAGATCACATATCTTGGGCATGTCCTTGGTTCCAACCCAATCCTATTCTCATCAGATGCGGAGATGACCCGAATGTACCATTGTTGGGCCTTAGGGGCTGCATAGCCTATTCCCCAAAGATAGTTATGAGGCAGCTTATGAGGACCCAAACCGTCCCAACACGGGAAGAAATTGGGGGACTGTGTTTCTTCTGTAATTCCAGCAGCTTCAAGGATGCGCCCGCGATCCGAAGAGCATGGGAGAGAAGAGTCTACATAGGGGATTGTAGACCCCTAATTTTGCCCGGCCTCTCAAAATAAAAGCTAGAGGAACTTCGCCCGAAGATGAAATTCACCCGGCTTCCCAAAACGAGAAGGACCTCCCACAACAAAAGACAGAGTTCACTCATTCACACAATAAAGGACAAAGGAGACTTCCTATACAGAGATAAAGCTCGCCCAACATTTCAAATGGAGGCCAAGAAGACTTCCTACACAAAGATAAAGCTTCAACGGACATATATCGGCACCAATCCACGTCCGAAAACGGCAAGGAAAGCTTCCCGGGGTCCCAAAATACAAAGGCTGGACAAAAAGGGTCGAGACCACCATCCCAAGGTTGGGACGGCCGTCCCAACTGCAATTAAGCAGTTGGGACGCGCGTCCCGAATGTGGGACGGCCGTCCCAAACCCCTGGGGGTCCCAACATGAGTAAAACTGCGTTTGGGACGGCCGTCCCAACCCAGACGGCCGTCCCAAAGTTCCAGGTAGCGAAAAATGCTATAAATAGGAGCCTCATTTGTCTCATTTCACACACCTCAGACACCAGAGAATTCCTGGACTTGTCTTCTTCTCTCCTTCTCTCGAATGATCTTTCTGATTGCCTTTAATAGGTAACAATCAGTTAAGGAATTTATATTCCGGCATTCGATTCTTCTAGAAATTTAGTCGAGTCGAGTCTGTAATCGAGAGTAGAGTTGCTGTAGAGCGAAGGACTGCCGAAACGCGTCCTCTTTTGTAAAGGACTTATAATATAAAAGCTTGCTACGGAGGTTTTTCTCAATTCTCTTCTCCTTTACTACTTTATTTACTTCTGTATGCAATGTAGATAAATCATGTAGATAGCCATATTTATTAAATAAATAAAATAAGGGTAATCGCGTAATTTCTTGTAATCTGGACTTAAATGAATTAATCCGTCATAGGGAACCCGAAAGGGGCGTTGTGGGGTGCTAATACCTTCCCCACACGTAACTAACTCCCTTACCCGACTCTGGTTATAATGGCCAAGTTTGGTTTTTATCGAAATCAATGCCTTTTTCTCCTTTTCCAATGTTTATGGTCAAAACATTGGTGGCGACTCCAAAAGAACCCTTTTAAAAAACTTTGCTTCTATTAGAGGATAGTTCAGCGTTGAGCGCCTCGGAAGCAATGAACATATTTTTAACAAAAAACGCGAGTCTCAACCATCTTTTCGCGACCGCTCGCAGAACGTTCGAGACGTCCCCAGGACGTCGGAACGGACGGCGGCGACAGGGATGAAAAGCTTGGTAGGACTCGAGTAGCTGTTTCTAGTGACTATGAGGATTGGAGGAAAGGTAAAAGGGTGCCACAATCGTCTGCTCCACTCACCTCACCATCAGCAAATGGAGAACTACAAACCCAAGTCGATGCCTTGACCCAAAGGATAGAAATCATGGGAGCCCAATTGAGGGCCCTTGAGGAGAAAGAGTAACAGTCTATCCTTACCATTGATGGTCTGCAAAGGCAGTGCAAGAAGAAGGACCAAGAGATAGAGTGTCTCAAGGACCAATGTGCTGACTCCAACGAGGAGGTTATCCGAGCATCCAAAGTTGCCAGAGTAAACTCGGATAATCAACTCCAAGAGACGACGACCAAATTAGCACACCTTGAAGCCAAATATGCAAAGCAGGCACAGACGACCAAGATGATGCAACAAGATCTCGAAAGGACTCGGTCTGAAGCACAACGGAGGTGGGAAACCACCCAAATACTTAATAGAAGCTTGGTTGAGCTACACTGCAAAGAGAGAGACAAATTAGCTCAATACGGTCAAGTTCTGCAAGAAAGAGACCGAGCCGTCGAGAAGCTCGATAACTTACAAGCCTTGGTCATCCATCAAGAGGCAAAAATAAAGGAGGCTAAAAATATAGAGAAGAGATGAGTCAGGCAGTCCATCGACAATCTGAAGCACTTGCTCGTCATGTACGGGAAGACGAAGGGGAATTACGTAGGAATCAGAACCCGCCTGTGGGTTTCTTTAGGCTTTTCTGTTTCTGCCAAAATGTGCTTCCTAGCATGGTCTAGGGGAATGTACACTTTTTCCTTTATGAATAAAATCTCCTTTTGTTTATCTTTACAAATGTGTATTGCATTCATCTCGCATTCATTCACAAATCCCTCCTTGTTTAAAATTAATAAGATAATAAAAAGGAAAGGTTAACTGATGTGTTTCCATAAATCAAAATAATGGAGAGGAAACCACTCGTCATCAGTCTCTCCCCAACGGCTAAGTCACCTAAAGAAGACAATAAACCTCAGCCGTTAGTCATCACAATCGATAAGGAAGATGGGGCAAGGATGTCATTGCGATTATTTATGCCTCGTCCTTTCTCATATGAATCGAATAAAGTTGTACCATGGAAATACACAATAAATGAAGAAGTTTCCCATATAGCCGACATTGGGGGCATGACCAGAAGCAGACAAATATACTCTCCCAAGGAGTCACAAGCAGACGCCCCCAAAAATAAAGGGAAAAAATAAAGAAACTAAAGAAGAGAATTGTCACCGCCGTCAAAAGAGGCGGTCGAAGCGACGGATGGTTTTCGACTTCTGCTCGCGTTTTAAAGTGACGTCACAACGCCTTTAGGTTGTCCGATAATCGGGCTGGACCTAAAGGCGAGGTTTTCAAAAATGGGTTCTGGAGTCGCCACCAATGTTTTATCCAGAAACATTGGAAAAGGAAGAAAAAGAAGGCATTGGTTTTAAAAAACCAACTTTGGCCATTATAACCAGAGTTCGGTAAGGGAGTTAGTTACGTGTAGGGAAGGTATTAGCTTCCCTAGGACGCCCCTTTCGGGTTCCCTATGATGGGCCATTTATTTCATAAATAAACCTTTAAAATGATGCTTTTACCCTTTATTTATTTGCAGAATTTAAAATATCGACTACATGGCCCTAAAAAATAATGCACGGATAAATGTAAAGGGAAAGCGGTAAAAGAAAGAGTGAAAGTATGGAAACCTTTGAAGCACGCTTTCGTAATTAATATTCTTGAAGTAGGATGCTTTTTGGCAGTCCTTCATTCTACAACGTTGATCGCTCTTCCTCGCAACGCTACAGAATATCCTCTAAGAATGCTAAGAAACTCCGAAAATGCTTCGGAGGGATCTTAGGGGAAGAATTTAGAAAAGTTACAGAAGGGAAAGTTGAAGAATGGTGTGAAAAGGAGGGGGACACACCCTCCTTTTATAGGGATTCGCGCCTGTTAGGTCGAGACGGCCGTCTCGCCTGTCAAGTCGAGACGGCCATCTCGCCTGTCAAGTCGAGACGGCCATCTCGCCTGACAAGGTCGAGACGACCGTCTTGCCCTTGACAAATGGCGAGTGGCAAGAAGGTCGTCTCGTCAAATGGGACGGCGGTCTCACCCTTTGCCAATGGCAAGATGGCGGTCTCAGCCTTCTAGGTGGAATTCCTTATTTTTTTCTGTACAAAAAACCTTCCTACTCTAATATGGGGCCTATTAGTCTATCGTAGGGACCTTTTAGGCCTTGTCCATCTTCGAATTGGAGGTCTTCTGCTCTTTATTTTGAGGTCTGGTAAGATTTGGGGTCTACAGCTGCCCCCCTTCACCTGACTAGCCGATTGTTGGCTTGTTATGCAAAAAGGATCGGCTGGAGGGTGAAGGAGTTAACCCTCTTGCCCGACTGTCCTTCGGATGCTCCATCTTGCGGTAGCTAACCCTCTAGACAAAAAATGTGTGTGTGCGCCTCCGGGATGCTCCTTCATGCCGTAGCTGACCCCTTTGGTTGACACGTGGTAGAACCTCAGGATGCTCCTTCTTGCCGTAGCCGACCCGTCAGTTGATGAGTATGAACCCCCATCCGGTTGCTTGTAGCTTTGGGATGCTCCTTCTTGCGGTAGCCTACCCCTCAACTGACAAGTGGTAGAACCTCAGGATGCTCCTTCTTGCGGTAGCCGACCTTTCGGTTGATGAGTATGAACCCCCATCCGGTTGCTTGTAGCTTTGGGATGCTCCTTCTTGCGGTAGCCGACCCCTCAGTTGATGAGTATGAACCCCCATCCGGTTGGTTGCGTTTGCAGTCCACCATTGTAGGACTGGATGAGTATACACCCCTCATCAGGCTGGTATGGTCCACTTCGTAGGACCGGCTGCGACTTACTGCTCTGGCTCATGCGCAGTTTGATGAGTACGAATGCCTCATTGGGCTGGTGCAGTCCACTTCATCGGACTGGTGGTGGTGGCGGCTTACTACTCTAGCTCATGTGCCAGTTCTGTGAGAAATGCTCTCTTGTTTTGAATTTTTTGATTTTTTCGGTAAATTCTTCCAGTGTGTCGAGGATTCTTTAGGGTGATGCCTTTGAGTAGACAGATGCTTCATCAGAAGTGAAAACTTTCGGTTTGCAGAGATTCATTTGGAGGCTTGCTTTTGAGTGATTTCTGTTTTCAAATGCAAGCATGGAGTTAGTCCCCTTATATGCATGAATGCTTTTCGTTTTTGTTATTTACCTGAAGTGGTTCTTTTGTTTTTTTTATTTTGACAAAGTCATCTTGTGCGACTATTTGTGTGGATGCTTTAAATGCAATATACTTTTATTTAATGCATCTAGAAAGTGACTAGTATTCTTGTGTTGTTCTCCCATGATTACTCTGATAGGCTCTTCTTTTTGGTTTAGCCATATTTTTTGCCTAGACCGTCCTTTGTGGGTTTTCGATCTAGAGGGCCGCCTTAATTTTTGCCTAGGATATCTTAGCGAGCTTTTTCTTTTTCTTTCTTATTCTTTCTTGTGTTGGTTCTTTATGCATGCTCGTGTTTCATTAATACAGAGGCATTTTCATAAATTGGTCAAGAGAAAAGAAGTAAAAGACAATTTTATTGATATAAACAAATGGTTTATTTTTACAAAAGGATTTACAAAAGGGATTTAGAAGCACAACTGGCCAAGGTTGGCTACACTGTATAAGCTATAACAATCATGTCCCTAACATCTGTCTCTCTGTTTCTCCTAGTTGCTTCAGTCAAGATGCTCGAGCCTGGAGTGAAAAACATGCGAAGTCTACTCTTGCTTTTGGAAATGCATTACCTTAGTCGCCTTGCGGTTTTTGGCTAAGGTAATCATTGCTCATTTTTTTTTATTCTCTAATTTTTGCCTAGGACATGTCCTAGTATGGAATATGGACCCTATCTTTTGTCCAGGACGCTCTTTGCGAGTTTTCGTCCTGACGGGTCATGAGCAATGTCTTTAAGCGTAATATTTCTTTACAACGTCTAAGTTGACTGGATGTCAAAGCTCTTCTCCATCCATGTTAGTGAGGATAAGGGCTCCTCCTGAGAAGGCTCGCTTGACCACAAAGGGTCCTTCATAATTTGCTGTCCATTTTCTAATTTTATCCTTCTGGGCGGGAAGCAGTTTTTTTATTACTAAATCCCCTTCTTGGAAAGCGCAGGGATTGATTTTCTTATCATAGGCTTTCTTAATCTTCTTTTGATAGGCCTGCCCATGACATATGGCGTCCAACCGTTTTTCCTCGATCAGGTTAAGCTGGTCGTACCAATTCTGGACCCATTCTGCTTCTGTTAGCTTTGCTTCCATGATGACTCTTAGGGAGGGTATTTCAACTTCTACTGGCAGCACAACCTCCATGTCGTATACGAGGGAGAATGGGGTGGCCTCGGTGGAGGTCCTTACGGAGGTTCGATATTCGTGCAAGGCAAAGGGTAGCATTTCATGCCAATCCTTGTATGTTATCACCATCCTCTGGATGATCCTTTTGATATTTTTGTTGGCTGCCTCTACTGCACCATTCATCTTAGGTCGGTATGGAGAGGAATTGTGGTGTTGGATCTTGAAATCTTGACATAGTTCTTCCATCATCTTGTTGTTTAGATTGGTCCCATTATCAGTAATGAGCCGATGAGGGATACCATACCGACATAGAATATTCCTTTTTATGAAGGTGGTCACCACTTTTCTGGTCACGTGTGCGTATGATGCCGCATCTACCCATTTGGTGAAATAGTCAATGACCACCAAGATAAAGCGGTGACCATTAGATGCTTTGGGCTCGATGGGTCCAATGATGTCCATGCCCCACATGGAGAATGGTCATGATGTTGAGAGGTGTAGGCGGAACGTGAACATTATCGGCATAGACTTGACACTTGTGACATCTTTCAGCATATTGGTGACAATCGGCCTCCATTATGGACCAGAAGTACCCTACCCTTAGGATTTTATTTACCATGACATACCCAGGTGCGTGGGTCCCGAAGGCTCCTTTATGAATCTCTTTTATCAAGTTTTGAGCTTCCTCATGATCCACACACCTTAACAGGGTGGAGTCGAAGTTCTTTTTATAGAGGGTTTCTCTAATAGGTACAAACCCTACGACCCTCTTTCGGATGGTCCTCTTGTCATTATCACTGATTCCTTCGGGATATTCACCCTTCGTGAGGTATCGCTTAATGTCATGATACCAAGGGTTTCGGTCTTGCTCACTATTTACTATCATGCAAAAAGCTTGTTTGTCATGCAACTTGATTTGAATAGTCAGCATCTCGTGCTCCTGGTCTAAAGAGAACATGGATGATAAAGTATCAAGAGCGTCTGCAAATTGGTTGTCTTCCCGAGGAATGTAATTGAAGGTGACACCTTCCAGCCTCGAAACTAAATCGCAGATATGCTCTAGATATGGGATTAATTTGGAGTTTCAGGTTTCCCATTCACCCTTGAGTTGATAGATGACAAGAGATGAATCGCCGAAAACTTTGAGTTTGGTTACCCCATGATCTAGAGCTGCTTGGATTCCCAGTGCACAAGCTTCGTATTCGGCCATATTATTTGTACAGTCAAAATTTAGCCTGACCGTTACTGGGATATACTTCTTTTCCAGGGATATCAAAATGGCTCCTATCCCGTGTCCAAGCATGTTTGAGGCTCCGTCGAAGAACATGGTCCTGCATCTTCTTTGGTCTCTTCGTGTTCAATGTGCATGATATGTTCATCGGGAAAGTCATCTTGCAGGAATTGGTACTCGTTTGTCGATCCATGTGCTAGATAGTCTGCTAGGGGACTACCTTTAATAGCTTTCTAGGTGACATAAATGATACGGAATTTTGAGAGGAGCACTTGCCACCTAGCTATTCTTCCGGTCAAGATGAGATTTTCGAAGAGGTACTTGATTAGGTCTGTCGCCGCCGTCCGTTCCGACGTCCAGGGACATCTCGAACGTTTATGCGAGCGATCGCGAAAAGATGGTTAAGACTCGCGTTTTATGTTAAAATGTGTTCATTGCTTCCGAGGTGCTCAACAACTGAACTATCCTCTAATAAAAGTAAGGTTTTTGAAAAGGGGTTCTTATGGAGTCGCCACCAATGTTTTGACCGTAAACATTGGAAAAGGATAAAAAGGCGTTGATTTTAATAAAAAACCAAACTTGGCCATTATAACCAGAGTTAGGTAAGGGAGTTAGTTACGTGTGGGGAAGGTGTTAGCTCCCCCACAACGCCCCTTTCGGGTTCCCTATGACGGACTAATTCATTTAAGTGAAGATTACAAGAAATTACACGATTACCCTATTTTATTGCATAATATTAAAAATGGCTATCTACATGACTTTATTTTATATTGCATACATAAAGCAATAAATAAAGCAGTAAAAGAGAAGAGAAATGAAAAGAACCTCTGTAGCAAGCTTTGTATTGAGAATGTTTAATCGTAAGGATGCATTTTGGCAATCCCTCGCTCTACAAAGACTCTCCTCTCCGAGTATAAGATCGACTCGACTAAATTTTTACAGAAGAATCGAAGGCTGGGATGTAATTCCTTAACTGATTGTTACCTTATTAAGGCAATCAGAGAGTTCATTCAAAGTAGGAAGAGAAAAGACAAGTACTAGGAGTTGTCTGGTGTGTGAAACAGTGGCAAATGAGCCTCCTATTTATAGTTTTTCGCAGCCTAGCAATTTGGGATGGCCATCTGGGTTGGGACGGCCGTCTGGGTTGGGACGGCCGTCCCACTTGAATTTTTTACCTTTGGGTCCACCCCTTGAAGTGTGGGATGGGCAGTCTCACTTGGGACGGCTGTCCCACTTGGCCAGGGTAGCTTGGGACGGCCGTCTCACATTTGGGACGGCTGTCTCAACTTGTTTTGGCTAGCCTTTGTGTTCTGGGACCCCCGGGAAGCTTTGCTTTCTTTATTCGGACGTCGGTTGATGCCGATAGACGCCCGTTGAAGCTTTATCTTCATATAGGAAGTCTTCTTTGGCCTTTTATTGAGATGCCAGGCGAGCCTTATCTTTTATAGGAAGTCTCCTTAGCTTTTATTGAGAGACCGGGCAAAATTAGGGGTCTACAGCTGCCCCCCCTTCACCTGCCTGGCTAATTTGTTGGCTTAATATGCCGACAAAATTAGTTGGTAGGGGAAGGAGTTAACCCTTTTGCCCGGTTATCCTTCAGATGCTTCTTTGCTGATCCTCCGGATGATAAATATTTTTGATAGGTACCAACCCCTATCTGGTTTGAGCCTTACTTTATAAGGCTCTGGTGAGTACTTACTCTCACCTGGTATGAGTCTGCATTTCACTAGACTCTTGTGGGTACCTACCCCCACTAGGTATGAACCTTGTTTTGCAAGGCTTTGGTGAGTACCTACCCTCACCTGGTATGAGTTCGCATTTTGCTAAACTCCTATGGGTACTTACTTCCAAGGTGCTCAACACTTGAACTATCCTCTAATAGAAGCAAGGTATTTGCAACCCATTTTTTGTAATGCTCTGGTGAGTATTTTACTCCACCTGATGCATTCTGCTAAGTTTTGATGAGTACCTACCCTCATCCGGTACAAACCTTATTTTATAAGGCTCTGGTGGGTACCTACCCCCACCTGGTACGAATCTGCGTTTTGCTAGATTCTGATGAGTACCTACCCTCATCCGGTATAAACCTTATTTTATAAGGCTCTGGTGGGTACCTACCCCCACCTGGTACGAATCTGCGTTTTGCTAGATTCTGATGAGTACCTACCCTCATCCGGTATAAACCTTATTTTATAAGGCTCTGGTGGGTACCTACCCCCACCTGGTACGAATCTGCATTTTGCTAGATTCTGATGAGTACCTACCCTCATCCGGTATAAACCTTATTTTATAAGGCTCTGGTGGGTGTCTACCCCCACCTGGTACGAATCTGCATTTTGCTAGATTCTGATGAGTATTTACCCCCATCCGGTATAAACCTTATTTTATAAGGTTCTGGTGGGTACCTACCCCCACCCGATACGAACCCCGTTCTGCAAGGCTCTGATGGGTTCCTACCCCCACCCGGTACGAACCCCGTTCTGCAAGGCTCTGATGGGTACCTACTATAAGAATTAATGGTTGAGTTCAAGAGGGGGGGTGAATTGAACTTTATAAAACTTTTTCAATAAACACACTTTCCTTTGGAAGAATGATTAATCTTTTTCAATCTTTTGTTCGGTAGATTTGGTTTTAAACAAAGCTAGATTATAAGCAAGAATTGTAAAGAGATGAAAGCAGAAATTCAACACAAAAGTTTATACTGGTTCACTCTTTCCCAGAGCTACATCCAGTTCTTGACAAATCTGCCAAGTTCCACTAATTCCAAGTGAAAATTACAACCAGTAGATATACACCAATCTACCCCAAGAACTATCTCACAAACCCACAAGATAGACTCTTGAATAACCACCCAGTAACCAAATCCAGTTACTGTAACCAGTGCAGATTCAAACCCAATCTACACAATTACACTTTATACAAGTAAATGAAAAGAATAAACCTGGACTGCAACTTTAACACTATAGAAGTCCAGAAGCAATTCTAACTCAGAACTTTCTCTCTTTGATGAACAACAATCTTGATCAAAGCACCTTATGATATGAACAATTTTTGAATGCACAGAGAAAGTCACGGATATGATAGCTCTAAGATTGCTCTCAAATGTTTTCACAAATTGTGTGTTTCAAAAGACAAATCAAAACTGTATTTATAGAATAAAAGAGAGAACCTGCTTGATTAAATTGATTAAAACTGATTTAGAGTAGCAGATGATCGATCAGAATAATAATATAACAGGTCAGAATCAGTTATGATCGATCAGAATAGCTTTATGACCGATCAGAACCAGTTATGATCGATTAGAATCAAATTGTGATCGATCAGAATTCTATTCAATCGATTAAAACGACGTTTCAATCGATTGATTTTATTTAAAACTTCATTCAATCGATTATTTCGAGTTTTCAATGGATTGAAACAGTTTTAGAAAAAACGATAGCTCTCTGTTTCAATCGATTAAAAGATATTTCAACAGATTGAAATCCTGTAATGCCTTAGAATGAAAAAATGATCTCTCTGTTTCAACAGATTAAAAAATATTTCAACAGATTGAAAATGTGCAACCTTTAATTGAAAAAATCATTAAGAACATTTTAACCTGTTGATTCTGCGATTCAATCACTTAAAATTTTGACTGTATATGAACATTTTCTATGTTAAGTAATTTTAACAGATTGAAACTTCTTTTTAACAAATTGAAAAGCTCAGTTTGTTCTTTTAATGCTAAAAGGTTGGTTTTTCATGCAGTAAAATAAGTTCAATGAGATGCATCATTTAAAGGCGCTTATCACAAGATCTATTGAACTATCAAGAGATTAAATTCTAACCCTATAACCTATTCACCTACACACCCACAAACTAAACTCTATTAACTCTATATGTCTTCATCAAATCCAACAAGTGCTTCAATCTCCCCCTATTTGATGGAGACAAATAACCACTGCACCTGCACAAATAATAACAGAACAGAGACATATATGATTTTGTAGTGTGTGTGTAGTGTCAGTTATAAGCAAATACTTCTCCCCCTATTTGACTTCATCAAAAAGTGTTTAGTTACAGTCCAACAGTACCACGTAGGTACCCAAAAAAAAAAACAAGAAAAAGAAAATAAAAAATATGTAAAAGCGAGACTTCACTCATCACCATCCTAGGGACCCTAATTGAATTGAAGATCACCAATTCTGTTGAAGATATCCTCCAGTTGATTATCAATGTGTTGAAATCTGGCAATGGAGTCTTCATACAGTCGATGTTGACGAGTTTGTAGAGCAAAGGTCATCTCCATGTGCCTCCTTTGATTTGTTTGTAACTCATTCATCTGATGCAACATAGTCCTTTCAAACTGCGAGAGAGGCGTGCCACGGTCAGGTTGTGGAGTATAAGGAATTACTTCCAATATTGATCTTGTTGTAGGTCTTGCTGTAGGAGCACTCGGGACACCAGTGTCTTCATCTTCCATAACATCTTCCATAACATCTTCCATAACATCTTGCGATAGGTCTTGCGAGAGAGTCTTCCATAACATCTTCCATGGGGTCTGTTGGTCTTGCTGTAGCAGCACTCGGGACACCAATGTCTTCATCTTCTTCCCCTTGTTCTTCTTCTTCTTCGACTGCTTCTTCTCTCCCTGCTTCTTCCTTTGAAATCCACTCACCATCAATTTTGATGAATCCCATTTTATGAAGAACAGAATTATTAACTTCATTTGTGGGGCGAACCGTTTCAGCCAATTCTCCTTCCAAGTCAACACCAAAATGAGTTAAAAATTTAGAAATCAATATTGCATAAGGATAGCTAAAATCACTTAGCCTTTTTGCTTTGATCATATGGTCCTTGATGACAAATACCCAGTTTACTCTTATTCTGTGGTGAACGCAATACATCAAAATCTTGAAATGTTTGGACAGAACTTGGCAACCAAAGGTGACAGCTATATCAGAATCAAGAGACTTAACTGAAATGACTACTGCATCATTATTTGGTAAGCTAAGGGAACATGAGTTGGAGATCAATCGGTTTAAAGAACAAGAAAATGCAGAGAAGAAAAGCAGAAACATTGTTCTCAAGACGATTGAAGAAAATAGTGAGTCTGAAGAAGATGAATCTGAGAATCTGACTCTGTTAGTTAAGAGATTTGGGAAGTTTCTTAGAAAGAAGAACAGAACTGGCCAGGTTAAAAGGTACACTGACAAAAGAACTGAATCTACTCAAAATAATTTTACATATTATTCTTGTGGTAAGCAGGGACACATAAGGAGTGAATGTCCAGAGAAATCCAGGAATCAAAACAAGAAAGAGTTAAAGTACAAAGGGAAAAAGGCCTACATAGCTTGGCAAGACAATGATTCATCCTCCAGTTCTGCATCCGAAGGTGAAGAAGTGAATCTATGCTTAATGGCTGACTATGAATCCTCTTCATCGCATGAACAGCAGCAAGAGTCACTTTGGTACTTGGACAGCGGATGCTCAAGGCATATGACAGGTGATATTTCAAAATTCCAGAAACTAAGATTGAAGAATGGAGGACACGTGACATATGGAGACAACAACAAGGGAAGAATCCTATGTTCTGGAGATATAGGAGATGGTGAAAACGTGATTATTCACAATGTTCTTCTTGTTGAAGGTCTCAAGCACAACTTAATCAGTATAAGTCAATTATGTGATCTAGGTCACAAGGTTATCTTCAAACCAGAAATATGCCTAATTTGTGAGCCAAAATCTGACACGATAATGTTGGTAGGTAAGAGGTTAAATAACATTTACATGTTAGATATCAAGCATTCTATCTCATCTCAAAGTTGTCTTATTACTAAAGAAGAAGAATCTTGGTTATGGCATAGAAGGCTTGCACATATTCATCTTAATCATCTTAACAAACTGATTTCTAAAGATTTAGTCTCTGGGCTACCTAAGCTTCAAATTCTGAAAGACAAAATCTGTGAAGCGTGTTTAAAAGGTAAACAAACTAGAAAATCCTTTTCAAACAAAAACATTGTTTCTACTTCTAGACCTTTGGAACTGCTTCACATGGATTTGGTTGGTCCTTCAAGAAATAAAAGCCTAGGTGGTAATCTCTATGTCATGGTAATTGTTGATGATTTTTCCAGATTTACCTGGACTATATTTCTAAAAGCCAAATCTAATTCTTTCAAATCTTTTAAAAAGCTTGCCAAGGTTTTACATAATGAGAAAGGCTATTTCATTACATCTATTCAAAGTGACAATGGTGGAGAATTTGTAAATGAAAAATTTGAATTGTTCTGTGAAAAGTATGGCATAAAACACAACTTTTCTGCTCCAAGAACTCCTCAACAGAATGGTGTTGTGGAAAGAAAGAACAGATCCATTGTGGAACTTGCTAGAACAATTCTTTGTGAAAATTCTTTACCTAAATACTTTTGGGCAGATGCTGTAAACACTGCTTGTCACGTTTTGAATAGAGTTTTGATTAGACCCATGCTTAAGAAAACCCCATATGAACTTTACAAAGGAACAAAACCCAACATAAAATATTTCAAGGTTTTTGGATGTACATGTTTTGTTTTAAAAAATGGGAAAGAAAATATTGGCAAGTTTGATGAAAAATCTGATAAAGGGATCTTTCTTGGTTATTCTTCTAACAGTCATACATATAGAGTCTATGATCTAAGACTAAAATTTGTTGAAGAATCAGTACATGTTGTTTTTAATGAGTCTCCTCGAGTGTTGCAGAATAAAACAACAGGTACTGCAGATGATGATGATTTAACTGATAATTCTTATCAGTTAAAATATCCCAGTGACTCAGATCAGCATATTGTCGAAGAAGGTGATCAGTCAATTGATCCTACAAAAGCTGATCCACCAGGAAGAATTGCTCAAGAACAGGAAGAAGATATCTCGGATGAGCTTCCTAAAGAATGGATTGTCCCAAGAGATCTTTCTCTAGACAATGTCATTGGGCAAATCAATAAGGGAGTATCCACTAGACATTCTCTTAATCAATTATGCAATCATATATGGCATTCATTTCACAAATTGAACCTAAAAATGTTAAGGATGCATTAAATGATGAATACTGGGTTAGTGCCATGCATGATGAGCTTAATCAGTTTGAAAGAAATAATGTGTGGGAATTAGTTCCTAAATCCAAAGATATCAATGTAATTGGTACTAAGTGGGTATTCAAAAACAAACTAGATGAACACGACATTATTACTAGAAATAAAGCTAGGTTGGTAGCCAAAGGATATAATCAACAAGAAGGAATTGATTTTGATAAAACCTTTGCACCCGTAGCTAGACTTGAAGCTGTTAGACTGTTATTAGCTTATGCTTGTATTAGTGGTTTCAGATTACTACAAATGGATGTCAAGAGTGCCTTTCTAAATGGACTTATCAATGAAGAAGTTTATGTTTCTCAACCTCCTGGTTTTGAAAATCACAAACATCCTGACCATGTCTACAAATTGAAAAAGGCTCTTTATGGATTAAAGCAGGCTCCTAGACAATGGTATGAGAGACTAAGTAATTTCTTAATTGATCAAGGATACAAAAAAGGTGAAGTTGACAAAACCTTATTCATTAAGAAATCTGGTTCTGACATTATTCTGGTGCAGGTTTATGTTGATGATATCATTTTTTGTTCTACTAATAATGCCTTGTGTAATAAATTTGTTAAGGAAATGCAAAGTGAATTTGAGATGTCTATGATGGGAGAATTGAATTTCTTCCTTGGTCTCCAGGTTAAGTAATTAAGGAATGGTATTTTCCTAAATCAATCTAAATACTGTAATGAGTTGTTAAAGAAATTCGATATGCAAAATTGCAAAGAGTCCTCCACACCCATGTCTACTAACTGCTGTCTAGATTTAGATGAAAAAGGGAAATCTGTTGATCAAACTAAATATAGAGGTTTGATTGGATCTCTTCTATATCTGACTGCTAGTCGGCCTGACATTATGTTCAGTGTTTGCCTTTGTGCTAGATTTCAGGCAAATCCCAAGGAATCTCATCTCACCGCTGCTAAAAGGATTCTCAAGTACCTTAAAGGAACCATTAATGTTGGACTATGGTATCCTGAAGGTGCCTCTCTTAAACTTGTTGGATTTTCTGATTCTGACTTTGCAGGATGTAGATTGGACAGGAAAAGTACCTCTGGTACATGTCATTTACTGGGAAGCAGTCTCATATCATGGCACAACAAAAAACAAGCATGTGTAGCTCTTTCAACTGCAGAAGCTGAATACATAGCAGCCGGGAGTTGTTGTGCTCAAAGTATATACCTTAAACAACAATTGAAAGATTATGGAGTATTTCTCAACACGGTACCTCTGGTTTGTGATAATACTAGTGCAATTAATCTAACTGAGAATCCTATTCAACACTCTAGAACTAAGCATATTGAAATTAGACATCAATTTATTAGAGAACATGTATCTAGGGGTGATTGTGAAATTTTATTCATTGAAACTGAGAAACAATTAGCTGACTTGTTCACCAAACCACTCCCTAGAGATAGACTTAATATGCTTAGAACTGAATTAGGAATTCTGGATATATCTAGTATTGAATAATTGATTCTTTATTATGATACTGTGCTTTTTAACAGGTTGATAACATGTTCAATCGATTAAATTGACTGAAAATTTTGAAATTATGTGTTTTAATCGATTGAAATTGCGAAATAATCTGTTGATTTCCTGATTCTCAATCTCTGTTCATGATGTATTACCAGTTTAATCGATTAAATAAGTTTTTAATCAATTTATTTCACTAACTCTGTTTCTCTGCATGCTTTTCTTTTACAAAACAATTGATTAAATCTTCGATCCAATCGATTTAATTCACTTTTGATCCTCTGCATGTTTTACTTTTACAAATCAATCGATTAAATCTTCGATTCAATCGATTTATTTTACTTGTGGTGATCTGCATCTACATCTGTAATTGAAAATCAATTGGTTAATTTCTTCTAGGGTTAGTAGTGGATGCGTTGCCTCTAATCACTTATTGCAGATTGAGTTGAGTACCTTTACAACTGGGAACAACTTCAGCTACTCTCTTAAATGCCATAGTTATCCAATAAAAGCTGAATGACTGTGATTGGATATCAGATGTGAAGGTAATTAAGTAGCACAATAACAATTCTCTCTCTCTCTCTACTTTTACCATCTCTGTGCATAAAGCAGAACAGCAGTAAATCACTAAAGACAAAATTGACTATTCACAGAAGATGAAGGGTCCAGGTTTTCTCATTTCATTTTAGCATGCAATAGTTGTTCGAAAAGCTCGTACTCTCTCCTTAAAAATATTATCTCTTCTCTGTTTTTCTGTTCATCTCACAAAGACAACATGTTCAAGCACACCAAATCCGGGAGGAAGAAGTTCAGCAAAGGAGAATCCTCAGCTACTGTGCAAGAAATATCAGGAGGAGGGCACATTGAATCCTGGTTCAATGGGAACCAAGAAAAGATGGACTTGTTTATTCAAGAAATGAGCAGGAAACAAATTAATATACCCAAGGTTCTGAAATTTTTGTGGTTGGATGCTGAAGGATTCAGAGGTGTTCGGAAACTGCTGCAACACCAGAAACTTCAGAAGTTCCTTGAACTCAATGGTAGAGTTTATCCTGACCTTATTAAAGTTTTCTTCACTAATCTGTCATTTGAAGGGTCTACACTAAAAACTCAAGTCAAAGGAGTGGAAATAGAAATTACTCCCACTGTTTGGAAAGATGTTACTGGTCTTAAGGATGAAGGAGTAAAAGTCACTAAAGGGTATACCTCTGATGTGGACGAATTCAACAAAGTCCAGTACTTTCGCTCTTGTTTGAGAAATAAGCGTGACTCGGTGAGTTCCTTCAACACTGGAAAGTTGAAACTTGAAGAAAGAATTCTTGCATTCATAATGGCCTGGCAGCTTACTCCCAGGGGGAGCAATCATGCAGTACTAAATGAAGGTAATTTAGTGATGATGTACTGCATCCATCACAGAATCAGAGTAAACTGGGTATTTGTCATCAAGGACCATATGATCAAAGCAAAGAGGCTAAGTGATTTTAGGTATCCTTATGCAATCCTTATTTCTAAATTTCTAACTCATTTTGGTGTGGACTTGGAAGGAGAATTGGCTGAAACCATTCGCCCCACAAATGAGATTAACAACTCCATCCTTCATAAAATGGGATTCATCAAGATTGATGGTGATTGGATTTCGAAAGAAGAAGCTGGGAAAGAAGAAGAAGAAGAAGAAGAAGAGGAAGAAGATGTGAATACTGGTGAACCGAGTACTGCTGAAGCAAGGCAAACAGATCCTATGGAAGATGTCATGGAAGAACAGTCTCCATTGGAAATGATTCCTTATATTGCACAACCTGACCGTCGCACGCCTCTCTCACAGTTTGAAAGGAATATGCTGCATCAGATGAATGAATTACAAACAAATCAAAGGAGGCACATGGAGATGACATTTGCTCTGCAAACTCGCCAGCATCGACTGTATGAAGACTCCATTGCCAGATTTCAGCATATTGACAATCAACTGGAGGATATCTTCAACAGAATTAGAGACCTCCAATTCAATCAGGGTCCCTTGGATGGTGATGCATGAAGTTTCGTTTTAATGCATTTGTTCACTTGTTTCTTTTGTTTTTTTTTGGTACCTACGTGGTACTTCTGGATTGTACTTAAAACACTATTTGATGAAGTCAAATAGGGGGAGAAGTATTTTCTTATAACTGACACTACACACACATCACAAAACCATATATGTCTCTGTTTTGTTATTGTTTATGCAGGTGCAGTGGTGATTTGTCTCCATCAAATAGGGGGAGATTGAAGCACTTGTTGGATTTGATGAAGACATATAGAGTTTATAGAGTTTAGTTAGTGGGTGTGTAGATGAATAGGTTATAAGTTTAGAACTTAATCTCTTGATAGTTCAATAGATCTTGTGATAAGCGCCTTTAAAATGATGCATCTCATTCAACTTATTTTACTGCATGGAAAACCAACCTTTAAGCATTAAAAGAACAAACTAAGTTTTTCAATCTATTAAAAAGAAGGTTCAATCTGTTAAAATTACTTAACATAGAAAAATGTTCATATACAGTCAAAATTTTAATTGATTGAATCGCAGAATCAACAGGTTAAAAAGTTCTTAATGATTTTTCAAATATTAAAGTTTCGCATTTTCAATCTATTGAAATCAAGATCAATCTGTTGAAACAAAGAGATGTCATTTTTCACTTTGAAGTATCTCAGGATTTCAATATGTTGAAATATTTTTTAATCTGTTGAAACAGAGAGCTATCATTTTTTTCTAAACTGTTTCAATCCATTGAAAACTCGAATTAATCGATTGAATGAAGTTTTAAATAAAATCAATCGATTAAAACGACATTTTAATCGATTAAAAAACATTCTGATCGATCACAATTCAATTCTGATCGATCATAACTGATTCTGATCTGTCATATAGATATTCTGATCGATCATCTGCTACTCTAAATCAGTTTTAATCAATTTAATCAATCAATTTCTCTCTTTCATTCTATAAATACAATTTTGATTTCTCTTTTGAAACACACAATTTGGAAAACAATTGAAAGCAATCTTAGAGCTCTCATATACGTGCCTTTCTCTGTGCATTCAAAAACTTTTCATATCATAAGGCGTTTAGATCAAGATTGTTTGAAAGATCATCAAAGAGAGAAAGTTCTGAGTTAGAATTGCTTCTAGACTTCTATAGTGTTAAAGTTGCAGTCTAGGTTTATTCTTTTCATTTACTTGTATAAAGTGTGATTGTGTAGATTGGGTTTGAATCTGCACTGGTTACAGTAACTGGATTTGGTTACTGGGTGGTTATTCAAGAGTCTATCTTGTGGGTTTGTGAGATAGTTCTTGGGGTAGATTGGTGTATATCTACTGGTTGTAATTTTCACTTGGAATTAGTGGAACTTGGCAGATTTGTCAAGAACTGGATGTAGCTCTGGGAAAGAGTGAACCAGTATAAACTTGTGTTGAATTTCTGCTTTCATCTCTTTTATTTCTTGTCTATATTCTTGCTTTGATTAAAACTAAATCTACCTAATAAAAGAATTGAATAAAGATAATTCATTCTTCCAAGAGAAAGTGTGTTTTTAGAGAAAGTTTTCTAAAGTTCAATTCACCCCCCCCCCTCTTGAACTCAACCATTAATTCTTACATCTATTGCTTGAGGGGTCAAAATTATGTTGTTGGTTTGGAGCCCTATTTTTGAAAATGTTTGCTACATAAGCTTGCGGAGCTCCAAAACCTCTAGACTCATGCAATGAATGGTAGCAATCAGTGGGATGCTCATTTGAAGTACGAATGCCACAAACCCTTGCAAGTGGTGCAAGTCTCTGATTTGTAGCAAGTTCGGAGACTAGGGTGGTGAGAGCATCAATCTTACCTTCTAGCTTCTTCTCCACTAAATTTGATGAACCCACATCGTCCACACCTTTAAGGACTATGGCATCACTCCTCATGTTAAATTGCTGGGAATTGGACGTCATCTTCTCAATTAAACCTCTAGTAGCAACAGGTGTCATGTCTCCTAAAGCTCCTCCACTAGCTGCATCTATCATACTTTTATCCTGTAGACCCCAAATCTTGCCCCGCCTCAAAATAAAGAGCAGAGGACCTCCAATTCAAAGATGGGCAAGGCCTAAAAGGTCCCTAGGATAGACCATTAGGCCCCATATTAGAGTAGGAAAGCTTTTTTGTACAAAAAAATAAGGAATTCCACCTTGAGGGTCGAGACCGTCGTCTCACTTATCGGGACTGCCGTCTCGTCATTGGCAAAGTCGAGATCGTCATCTCGTTTGGCGAGATGGCCCTCTCGCCACTTGCCATGGCGACACGGCGCTCTCGCCATTTGGCAAATCGATACCGCCGTTTCGATTGGCGAGACGACCGTCTCGCTATTTGTCAAAGACGAGACCGCCGTCCAGAATGGTGAGACAACCGTCTCGACCTTGCCAGGCAAGACTGCAGTCTCGACCTTGCCAGGCGAGACGATAGTCTTGACCTTGCCAGGCGAGACGGCAGTCTCGACCTTGCCAGGCGAGACGGTGGTCTCGACCTGACAGGAGCAAATCCCTATAAAAGGGGGCCGCTCTCCCCTTAATTTCACACAGTTCTTCCTCCTTTCCTTCTAGGATTTCTCAAAATTCTTCTCCTAGAGCCCCTTCGAAGCATGTTCGGAGTTTTCTGAGTGTCTTTAGAGAGTTTTTATAGCGTCGTAAGAGAGAAAAGTCGACGTTGTAGAGCGAAGGGCTGCCAAAATGCACCCTATTTTCTAAAGAGAATTAATCAAAGCTTGCTCCGGAGGTTTCTTCATGCTCTCCCTCTCTTTACCGTCTTTTTACTTATATTAATTTGTGTAATAGTTACTAGGGCCATGTAGTCATCATCTTTTAATTCCGCAAATAAAAGGGTAAAAGCGTCATTTTAAAGTTTGTTTATAAACTAACCGGCCTATCATAGGGAACCCGAAAGGGGCGTTGTGGGGGTGCTAATACCTTCCCCACACGTAACTAACTCCCTTCCCCAACTCTGGTTATAATGGCCAAAGTTGGTTTTTCTTAAAAACCAACGCCTTCTTTTTTTTCCTTTTCCGATGTTTTTGGTAAAAACATCGGTGGTGACTCCATAAGAACCCTCTTCAAAAACTTACTTTTAGGTCCAGCCCGGTTATCGGACAACCTAAAAGCTCCCTTTTGAAAACCTCGCCCTTGGGTCCAGCCCGGTTGTCGGACAACCTAAAGGCGTTGTAACACCACCCATATAAAACGTGAAAACGGAAGTTGGAACCATCGCGTCGCTCCGACCGCCTCTTTTGATGGCAACGACAGATGGCGACTCCACTGGGGAAGCCTAGAGAGTTGATCCCATTTAGTGATGGGCCAGTCTAATAAATAAACTTAGAAATTTCGCTTTTACCCTACCTTGTATTATAACATGTTTATTTGCTTTGCTTTAATAACTATTGTTTGTTTATACAACGCAATTGTTTGAAATACAAATTGTAGACAAACCCTTGCAACAGTTCCCTCTATACCCGGGGGCAAGTGAGAAATCCATAGGGAGTGGGTGGCAGACACGGTTTACCGTAGTGAGGGCCATGCAGCCCACCGGTATGATCGAAAACCACCACTCAATGTGATAACCTTCCTCTTTTGGCACAAAGACTGATTATGGCCTTAGTGCTAAGCATGGTTGGAAGGCTGGCGAGTGGGGACCCTATAATGAGGGCACCTTGGGGGCCTAAGCCTTGATGAGAACGGTTAGAACCTACCTTTGCCAACGCACTTTTCTGCAGGAAAATCCTACCTCGTGATTAAAATGTCATCTTACCTGATCGCAGATGAGTGAATTGTGTGTGTGCATTTGATTGCATAGCATAACCAAACAACAAATGAAAATATTTTCGCAAATAAACACCCTTATCTCGGATAGTCTGCCTTTTAGCTGCCTGGTTTCAGGTTCTTTGTAAGCTAAGTAGCCACGTAGTTCGACAGAAGAGATAAGGGACGCTAATAATATTCTTTCGCAATAAACCATTTTATCTCAGACAGTCTGTCTTTTAGCTAACCTGGTTTCAGGTTCTTTGTAATCTAAGTAGCCACGCAGTCTGACAGAAGTGATAAAAGGCTATAAAATAAAACAATAAAAAAATCAAATGAAAACCCAATCGAATAAAAATGGGACCTTGTTCATAAACATTAAAATCATAAAACATCCATATAGGTAGTTTATTTTCGCAAAAAAGAATACACGAACGTTACCATACATCATGTAGAAATAAAACATGATAAATATTTAGGAAAAACAAACACACTATGCATACCTACAATAAGCATTATGTTCATAAGCATGCATTTTGGTTTTTAGAAAATGGAGGGGACTAGTAGACAATTGAAGAAGGTGGACATCCACCGATACCACACTGAAAAAGTAGAATGGATTTGCACGTTGATGCCACCAGAGGTCCACTCAGGTTTTGAGAAATCCTATGGACGAATTCTCGACCTGCTGAAGATCTGTGTCGATCCCGCTTTTATCAGGATTCTAGTTCATTTTTGGAATTCTAGTCTGCACTGCTTCGAATTCCCACAGTTCGATATGGTGCCTACTTTGGAGGAGTATGAGATTATGCTAAAATGGCCCAAATGAGTCGAGCTCCATATCTGCTATGGAGCGTATACTTCTGCAGCACAAGTCGCTGCCATCATCCGATTGTTGTTTCGACAGACTACCCTGATAGCAAAAGGGAATGTCCAGGGTTGGAAAGTCGTAATGTTAGAAGACCATCTGTCCTCTTTGGCTGAAAGGGAAGAATGAGCTGCTTTCAACAAAACCCTGGCTTTAATCTTATTTGGAACAATTTTGTTTCCCTTCCATATCGACACAGTAGACCAAGCCGTCATGGACTCCTTCTTCGCCTGGGACGTGAACTCGAAGAGTCCCTTGCCTGCACTTCTTGCCGAAGCCTTGCTTTCGGTGGAATTCTGTCACCAGAAGCAAGGAAAAACACTTAGATGCTGCTCTTCACTGCTTTTTGTATGGGGTATCACACATTTCTACACCTCTAGTCACATGGGGATGTTCCCCGATCCTTTGAGAAGCTTCTCCGAAATCCCTCTCCACCGACGCACGACCATGGAGTGGAAGGTCGAGATAGAACAATGGGATGTTAACCGATTATCTTGGGTATGCCCTTAGTTCTGACCTGGCCCAATCCTCATCAGATGTGGGGATTATCCGAGCATACTGTTAATAGGACTCAGGGGTTGCATAGCCTATTCTCCAAGGGTGGCTATGAGACAACTCATGAGGACCCAGACTGCAATACCCCGGGAAGAGCTTGGAGGATTGTGTTTCTTCGGAGACCCATGCAATGTCGCTAACTCACTTGCCGTAAGAAGAGCATGGGAGAAACTAGTTTTCATGGGAGATAGAGATCTAGGAAAAGCTCGAGTGGCTGCCTCCAGTGACTACGAGGAGTGGAGAAGAAATAGAGGGATGTCACAATCATCCGCCACACCTGTTGCGCTTTCAAATAATGAAGAGCTGCAAACCCAAGTCGGTGCCTTGACCCAGAGGATAGAAATCATGGGAGGCAATGCAAGAATCTATCCTCACCATAGACGGTCTACAGAGGCAATGCAAGAAGAAGGATCATGAGATAGAGCGCCTCAAGGATCAGTGTGCTAATTCTAACGAACAAGTTATTCGAGCATCCAAAGCTGCCAGAACCAGCTCAGATAACCAACTTCAGGAAATAATCGCCAAATCAGCATGCTTTGAGGCTGAATGTGCAAAACATGCTCATACGATCAAGGAGTTGCTACAAGACCTCACGAGGACTCGGTCTGAAATACACCAAGTGCGAGAGGCTAACCAGAAACTCAACAGGAGTCTCGCTAAGCTACACTGCAAAGAAAGATATGGGCTAGCTCAGTATGGTCAAATACTACGAGAAAAAGATCAAGCCCTTGCAAAACTCCACGAGTTACAAGCCTTGTTCGTCCATCAAGAGGCAAAGATCAAAGAGGCTCAAAAGTACAGCGAAGATATGAGCCAGGCGGTCCAAAAGCAAACCAAAGCACTTGCTTGTCACGTCCGGGAAGCCGAAAAAGAGTTACATAGAGATCAAGACCCGCCTGTGGGTTTCTTTATGCTTTTCCATTTCTGTCAAAAGTTGCTTCGTAGTGTGGAATAGGGGAATGTACACTTTCTACGAGTAAATAAAATTTCTTTATTCAACAATTGTCTACTTGCATACATATCATTCATTCGCATATTTAATTTCCCCTCCTTCACTTTTAATAAATAAGATAATAAAAAGGAAGGATTAACTAACACGTCTTCCAATCAGAAGGATGGAGAGAAAACCACTCTTAATCAAGCTCTCCCCAACGGTCGATTCTGAAAGTGATGAATATCTTATTGAAATACTCTGGAAAAGATCTTATTGATTTGATGAAGTCAAAGAT
Source organism: Sphenostylis stenocarpa (assembly GCA_963425845.1). Taxonomy (NCBI): domain Eukaryota; kingdom Viridiplantae; phylum Streptophyta; class Magnoliopsida; order Fabales; family Fabaceae; genus Sphenostylis; species Sphenostylis stenocarpa. Next base: position 23,449,597 of record OY731408.1, read on the forward strand.
AAAGTCAAAGTCAACTTTGTAGCGATCAACAGTCACTTAGATAAAAGAATAGAGGGATTAGTGTGTCCGCAGCTATGCTTAGGTATAATCATTTTTATCTTTTCTCGCTGCATGAGGTTTCTTCACTTAAAAGATTTTGCAAAATGCCTCTAATAACGTTTAAGCAGTTAAAAACAAAGTATTTTAACAAAAGCTTTCTTAAACAAGTTTTTAACTGATATAATTTCAAAATAACCTAGGTTGTTTTCATTAAAGAAAGTTTTGAAAACCTTTTGTCG